>JAOTQE010071368.1:0-16928 GCA_025631205.1 Nesometra sesokonis
CTCTGAAATATAATACAATATTGTACAATAGATCATAAAATATTGTTCATATACCTCTGAAATATAATACAATATTGTACAATAGATCATAAAATATTGTTCATATACCTCTGAAATATAATATTTTATCAATAATTAATAGGTTAGGAAGTCTCGGCAGAGTGTCATCCTGTGCCAAGTGTAACCAGTAGACCATGCCCACCAGTGTCAATTCAACTTACTCTCTATAAATAGTCCACTATTGTGTTCAAGATAATGCTTACTTTTTATGTGACAGTTGTTACAAAACAGCTATCGTCTTGTTTCAATTAAGTATTTACTATTTGCAGGCAAATTGCATTTTATTATTTAAAATTGATGTCATCAATTTATTGAGGAATATCTGTTTTGACTCGTAAGGAATCCCACGCAGTTCATGATAGAGCCTGATTTGTTTGTAAATAAATCGTTTGTGTATTTCGTCGCTGATACTCCGAAGAGTGAAAAAAGTCACGTGCGTGAATAGCAAAATTGTATAATAATAAAGAAAGAAAATGTGGACACACCTAGAATTTGTTTCTCACTGCACGCGCGCGCGTTTTGCATATCTTCACCTGTGTTTCTGTACACTTACATAACATGATTTGCGCCTGTCTGTGATGTAACGTACGACTTCTAATTTTACCGACAAATACAACATACTGTTCATATGTCATCTTAACAGATAGACCTATACCGTAAAAATGCAAAATATATTCAGAACTCCCAAGTTTCCAGGGTTAGTCTGGAGTCTCCAAGAAATTTGCATCATCTCCCGGGCTCCAAGAAATACACAATTTTCTCCAGGAATTTGCAATTTCAATCATTATCTCCAGGATTTTTTAGTTCGCGATATAAACAAAATATGTAGTATTTTTTATTTTTGAACACTAAGTGGTATTTTGAAGGTTCGTTTGTCAATAATAATTGTGCCAAATATAATAGTAAACACCTTTTCATTTGTAACAATCAAAGCATTCTTGATCATATAATTTCAATTTTAGATGACATACGCCCCAAAACAGTTACAAACGCTGACCGACAAAACCTCCAGGATTTCTGGATTTCCAACTTGGGAGCTCAGTGTATTATATATAAATAATTTGCATTTGTATTTTGTATGGTCTATCGGTTAAGATGACATATGAACAGTATGCCATATAAATTGCTTTGTCAGTCAAATTACAACTCGCCTGTGACATCACAAACAGGCGCAAACTACTGTTATGTATTAGCGTACAGAAACAGTTAAACCACCGATATACGGTGTTTGTGGACTCATTTAGAACGGCATAAAATCTATATAACCATTTGTGTACGGTTTTCTACCTAGATAAGACTTCATAATAATTTATTGTCTAACCATATTTTAATATAATATCATAATTTGCCCATGGATTAGTGTAGTGTTGTTAATTGGAATGGTTAGTGGTGTCTCAAGGTACGGGGGTATTCTGGTGTGTTGGTAACATACTTAAGAAAGGTCTCAGAGTTAGTGGTATCTTAAACTTTACTTGTTTACAGGTACTTCAAAATGCTTATTATAGGAGTGGACCTCAAGTGGTAGACTCCAATGTGGTTTCATGAAGGAATATGGACTTCAGAGGTTTGTAGTAAGGTTATACGGGTACCGTGCGTGAAGTTTGATGATCTGTACCGTACTGTTTCGAAATGCTTGACTTGTTAATTCTTCAGCCATCAGTGACCACGAAAACACAAACTTGTACGCGTGTGTATAAAAAGGCGCGTATAGAGACGCACACCATTATGGTTCCATGGCTTAATTGCTCTAACGTCACAAAGCCTCTTAATGAAAGGGTTCATAATAGGCCTACAGTATATCCTAAAAACTTATCCCATAATCTCAAGTTACTTTGTAATTTGAGATAAATGGAATCAACAACAACTGTATTATATTTTTTCGACTGTTACGTTTATCCAACACATCCGTGTAACAAATAATAGTTTAGCCTACTTTTCAATTATTAAATTTGTGTATTATTACGATATACAGGAGATCCTTTAATCCAAATTCTTAGAATATTTTTGACATCCATAATTTGTTTCACATACATGCTTCCTAAATGACAATAGTAACAGTCCTTCCTGAAATTGGAATGATTGGTATTTACATTATCCATTGAGTTTAAAGGAGAAATAATATTACAATAATAATATGACAATAATTACAGTTGCATTTTATATCTGTTGACTATTACAATCTAACTGTCACAGACAACCCCCTACTATTTCTACCAATAGAAAAAAGTTGTTTTTAAATGAATTTTGGTTCCATAGATTAGTTATTCACGTTACAAAGCCTCTGGATGGAAGATTATAGTATATCCTAAAATGTATCCATTAATCTCAAGTTATTGTGATTTTAGATAAATGAATCAACAAAAAATACTGCTTGTATTATATTTTCTTTCGGCCGTTACGTTTATCTAACACATCCGTGTCTCAAATAATAACTTTACCCCATTTTTTTTTAATTACACCTAAACTGTGTATTATTACGAAATACAGGAGACACCGACAGGAGACAATTCATAGAATATTTGTGACATCTATAATTTGTTTCACATGCATGCTTCCTAAAAGACAGTCCATCCTGAAATTGGAATGATTGGTATTTACTTTATCCATTGAGTTTGAAGGAGAAATAATATGACCATAATTACAGTTGCATTTTTATATCTGTTGACTATTACAAGCTAACTGTCACAGACAACCCCCTACATTATACAGTATTCGCATATGTTTGTTCTGATGCAATTTATTTACTTTCTGAATGATTCGGCTCATGAGCCGGAGATGAAAATTTACAGTGCAAGTCAAATTACAATGCAGGATGAATTAGAAGTGAAGCAATTAACATTTACATTTAATTGCATACAGCAACTTTTCAACTCTGATGATGTTGGAGCGGGCACTCATGTCCAACGTCATCCATGGGGAAACAAGGAGGTGTTGACTTGTCTTATATTCGCAAATAATAAAATAAGAAGGGAGTAACGCTGGAAAATGTTTCTTACATCTATAATTTATTTCACATGTCACATTTTAAAGAACAATATGAATAGTTTCCTCAATTGGAATGACTGGTATATTTATTGTAGGATGGCGCTGTAGCTTTGTGGTTCTAAATGCTTACATTTCAATCCGGGATACTGGTTCAAATCCCGACGTACACTAGATTCTTTACCAAAGCCCTAACAGACAATGTCATTCCCCTAAGCCTCTTATTAAGACTTAGGGAGCCTAGTTCTTATCCTGAGTCTTAAGTGACGAGACATAGTCCTGTTGGATGTGACGTAAATAAATAAAATACTGACTGAACGGAATTAAATAATACTCTTAAAAGTCATAGTATTAATAAAAGACTATAATTTCAATCCAGAGATATTTATCATAAAGAACTTGTAATATAAATTAACCCAGGTATTTGGAAGTGGCTCTGAATAAAGTATTCAAAACAGTGAGTAACAGCTCAGAATTTACCACTGAAGTATGTGACAGGCCTACACTACAGGGGGTTATGACGAGCCTGGATCTTCATTGTTTTGCCTGTATAACCATGATTATTAGAACCCTTAAAGGTTAACAAAACAGCAGGTAGGTTTGCGAAAATTTCAAAGATGATTCTGGAATCTTCAGGAATATCGGATCGCCCGGGTTCCTGAAACTATCAGTTTTTGTTTGGTGTTTTTTTTCAATTATAGGATAAACTGACCTATTTCTATTTATGTTTTGGATGATCAGTAATAGCATATTTTTAACAGTGACATAAGATGTCAAAAATAATTATTTCATAATAAGCAAAGTTTTGAGCTTTGAAATAAGAGTCCTTTGTACACAGGTACACATTACAAAAAGAGGTCGAATGGCTACATGTAAATCCTTAGGAATTTTGTATTTACAACATATGACCCCTGCAAAATAATCATTAGAACCCCTTTTTATTCATCAATGGGTACCTAAACAATGTTGAAAGTGGGGTTTCGCAACTTCAGGACATATGGAAACGGTTATTTCATAAATTCTTGTAATTTTTTAATTGAACAACCTGAATATCTGTCACAGTTAGTCAATAATTTACCAAGATCATAAACTATACGTAGGTAGATATACTTTTTGAAAACATGTAGCAATTTTGAAGTGTGATGTATCTAATTTTTTTATGGTATTTTGTAAATTGCGAAACCTCACTTAGGCCTATAAAACTTGTTTAAGATCGCAAGGGTTCCATCTACAAAGCATCCAGTGAGAATCTTGATTTTTTTTCTGCACCAGATGCTTGGTGATGTGTTTATTTGAGTTGTAATTCCATACCTGTAGATTTAATCTACTGTTAAGGAATGTGGAGTAATATATAAAGTTAACAAAATAGTTATTACAGTTGATCAAAATATGTCGCCTTGTTAAAGCCGACTGGATATGTTGCAGCATCGACTTGATTGATTTTTGTATTAAGGTTGGAATTATCAGATACAGATTGAGCTGTTGTATAGAAATGGCCGTCAGTTAGGGTAAAGGTAACGAAAACAAAATACCAATGCTTAAATCAGGGACCTCGCTTGTTAAGTCAATGCTTAGTTGTAATAATACTAAACCAGCTAAAAGCTAATCTAACATAATCAACTAATCTTCTATTAAAAAAACTTACTGTACATAGTATCACAATTTGGTGGAAGACATGAGGTGTAAAGACAACGCCAGAAAATAAATTATTTATGTGATGATCCTATATAAATTAAATCCATGCTTAAGTTATAATAATAATATTATAGTAAACAATTTCTTATTAAACCGAACCCATTAATTATTATTGAATAATGTACTTACTTAAAAATTACTTAGGCCTTACTAGAAATTTACTTAGGCCTAAAGTAAATAAATGTTCTGTTTGAACTTGAACCTCAACAACGTGCAAGTTAGCATAATATAAGTTATTAAATTAAATTTCAACATAGTTCTGTGTAACTACAGTATGGTTATGTTTGTTTAAAATATAAATTCTTTTTGGTTTCAATAAATATGCATTTAAAATATAAGTAAAACATTTGAAGAATTTGTGGAACATTTGATGGTTTAATTATAACAAACATAGCAGGGTCTGGAACTGCACGTTGTGTATCGAAGAAACTAACTCTGGGCCTGGATAAGTACCTAAGATAATATCATAGCCGTGCTGTGTTTAGTAGGTAAGTACCTTGTCATGTCATAGGTGTGCTGTGGCCAGTAAGACATACCATAAGTACACGGTACTGAACTAAGATCATGTCATTGGTATCTGTTGGCAGAAATTTTCTCACAACTAGACTATCTTTTAGTGCTAACATACAGCTAACAATAAATTCTGAAATACAGTACGGCAGTAGAGTAGATCAAGTAGGCTAGCCTACGATTTTAAAGGGACCTACCATTTATTATTTACGTTCTTAAGTTTACAGTTTAAGAAGAGTTTTAGTACATGTCGTGTTTATGTGTTAAACTAAAGGCTATAGGGAGGTTTATATTCACATAAGAGCCACCAAATTGTATGTACAGAATGGATCTATAATTAAGTTCCATGGAAGATAAAGAAATGCTACTACTACATAGCGACTGAATGTTTAAAATGCACACAAGATGTAAACAGCAGGCATACCAGAATACACGGACGAACACTCCTTGTCCTATTGTGCCTTTATGGGTTTCTTTTGTATATATTGGGTGCGATTATCAATAAGCCCACTCATTGTCTATTTTGTGGTTTACGCCATAGACCACAAGTTAAAGCGGATACAGTGTATTAAACATTATTGTGTCAACTAGTTCTAATACGTGTGGGGTTGATACGTCAAGAATTGACGGTACGTCTGCGTTCAGAAACCAAGGCACCTTAGGCCCATCAGTGCCGCTGTTGGAGATGAATAGGGGACATTTTTGAAAATATTGAATTTTTAATAAAATGTATAGAGTTTCATCGCACCGTCTGCATTACGTGCTTTTCTATTGAAATGAATACGAGAACTTCGATATTTTAATAATAATATGTGACATTTATATAGCGCTTATTGCCAAGGCCTCTAAGCGCTTCACAATTATTACCCCCAGTCACTGAGACAAACACCTATGGAATACAATCCATTCCATAATGTTGCAGCCGTATAAAGCGCATATGGCATTTGTACCTCCCAGGTACCCACTTCTGGGTTGGAGAGGCAACGTGGATTAAGTGTCTTGCCTAGGAACACAAACAGTCGACCAGAGTGAGCCTCGAACCACCGAAACGTCACCGCTGCGCCAACTGCTTTCACTTTATAGATTATTACTTAAAGTTTATTACTTAAAGTTACTTAGCTAGGTCTTGATTCTGGACGATGGTCTAATAGTAATTAACACTTCTATTAAATTATCATTTACTTTTTTATTATCTTTGTCAAACCAAATTATATTACGCCTATACTGATAAACTGCTCAAGCCAATTGAATTGAAGAATTCGTATTAACTTAGCGACTGAAAAAGAAGTAATTGACCAATAAACCAATGGGAGAATCAACTGCGGCTGCACACTTGAGTTTGACAACATAGCATTTGAACCGTAGTGGAATCCTTAGTACTAGCCTGTCTCACAGGACCATACAGAAGCGACTTGGGGCAAGACTACCTCAGTACCAACAGAGAACTATCAATGGGATAACCAAAACACAATACTAAGAAACTGCCCACTAACCTTGTAAAGCTAAACAATTATAACTTGAAAAAATTCAGTTTAAACGTAATGGGGATGGATATACCAATCAAAGGAAGAATGAATCCTGAACATGTGTTTTGACAAGGTTATTTTTTACGAAATATATCGTGAAAATTGAAAGCTTAAATTATAAACAAACTAATATAATAATTGTCACAATATTGAGAAAGTTCAAATCGAAATTATCATTTAATTGACAAAATTTTCCTGGTGTATAGACATTGTCACAATAATGGGAAGGTTGAAAGAGTAAATTGTTACTAAACCTGGCAATATTGGTCATGGAATACAGTATAGGTCTACACGGTTATAGGCATAGTCATTGTCATAATATGAAAAAGTTGAAAACGCACATTTTCACTTACAGTACCTGATGTTTGCACGTAGTATGCTCATTTTCTCAAAACATGGAGAAGGCTGAAAGCGTAAATTTCCACTTATCTGAGAAAATTTGTCCTGGCCTGTAGTCATTGTCACAATATGGGGAAGGATAATGGCGTACATTCTCACTTGAGTATGTCATTGTCACAGAAAAGGAGGAAAGTAAAATTGTCACTTACCTGACAATAATTGTCCTGGTACATAGTCATTATTAGAAATTACCACACTATATGGAAAGGTATGTGGCAGCTGAGGTGGCTCTAGATGCCCGTTTGTGATTTGAGGAGTCAAAGTTACACACGTGGTATCTGGAGCCCCTGACGGGAACCCCCAGACAACCACACACAGTGTGTTAATCACCAGAAATATAAACCGTAAACAAGCCATTAATGCCGACGATGAGGCGACTTTGAAGTTATCCTCAACAGTGTAATATATATAGAGTATCCTTGACGATCAATAACGTACAAATATAGAAATCCTTGTAAATAATATTAGGGCCTCCTTGTAAGTTGATGCGTATCAAGAAATTTATAAACTTCTAGCCTCCATCTGTGCAGTGTTCAACGCATACTACTACTAAACAAGCATTGAGCCGAGTTAAGCCTTAACCCATAAATCCCTATAACAAAAAACTAAACTGTTACGGCACAATAGGGATACTATTCAGTAGCCTACACACCCATTCATACATATACAATAACCCAGTGCAATTGTTAGGCGCGGTGAGGCGTACAGAATTCGTGAACACCTCCTGAAAGATCAAATTTAAATATAGTTCAAAATAATTTAAACTAAACAAGATTCAACAAGTGTTCATCTTTAAGAATTATTAGGACCTTTGTGTTAGAATTCACTACTTCAATACTCCATTATGTCATCTTCACTAACGACTGTAGCCTACAGTATGTGATAATACTGCGATTAATATATAATTGAGATGTCTACACTATTTTCTCAACGTAATGCACATGGTTTTATCTGTTACACAAAATCATTATTTTACAGTGAATTACAATAACAAGATGAACAGTGTCGGAATTCAGAATGCATCACATTTATTACTTAGGTCCATTATTACGTGTATTGTGTGATGAGACAAGTCATGTATTATAGAGGGCGCATTGCATAATGATGTTTGCATGGTAAAGCAAAAGTTTGCCAATTAAATGGTGATTATCACGACGGCGATGATTCTGATAATTATGATGATAATATCAAAGATGGATGATGACGATTACTATTATGATGATGATGATGATGAGGATGATGATGGTGATGGTAATGATGATGATGATGATGATGATGATGGTGATTGTGATGATGATGATGATGGATGACGATGATGGATGATGATGATGACGATGATGATGACGATGATGGATGATGATGGATGATGATGGATGATGATGATGATGATGGATGAAGTATGTTGATGATGATGAAGATGGATGGTGATGTATGATGATGATGGTGGTGGTGATGATGATGATGATGATGGTGATTATGATGATGATGATGATGATTATGATGATGATGATGATGGTGATGGTGATGATGATGATGATGATTGTGATGATGATGATGATGATGAGGATGATGATGAGGATGATGATGGTGATTGTGATGATGGTGATGTATGATGATGATGGTGGTGGTGATGATGATGATGATGATGGTGATTATGATGATGATGATGATTATTATGATGATGATGATGGTGATGGTGATGATGATGATGATGATGGTGATGATGATGATGATGATGAGGATGATGATGAGGATGATGATGGTGATTGTGATGATGATGATGAGGATGATGATGGTGATTGTGATGATGATGATTATGATGATGATGATGATGATGGTGTTGGTGATGATGATGATGATGATGATGATGATGATGATGATGGTGATTGTGATGATGATGATGATGATGATGATGGTGGTGGTGGTGATGATGATGATGATGATGATGATGGTAGTGGTGATGATGATGATGATGATGGTGATTGTGATGATGATGATGCTGATGATGATGGTGATGATGATGATGATGATGATGATGTTTTTTTTTATCATTTCATTTCTATGTAACATTGTTTTTACTTCCTTCCAGCAAATTAATAACATTGAAAACGAAAATATAATTATACAGTGTATCGTCTATTGAAATTTAAAAGAAGTAGACAAATGCTCGAAAAGAAACATGTCTTCATTGTACTAGCCTATAGATTATAAACAATGGGAGAAAAGATAAATAATATTAAACACACAAAAAACAGTGACACAACAGGGACAGTACAGGAAAACTACTGGTAAAAATAAAGTGTAAAAAGCAACCAACTGAAGACAAAGGCAGCAGATCATATTCCAACCGGTACTAGAATATTAATACTGAAAACTACAATAGATAAGAAGTTAGAATGTTAAAACGATTAGTATTCGGCAATTTTTTTTCAGTGTTGTAGAGAGCATACGCTTTGAAGTTGAATTAGTAATGAAAGATGGTAAATTGTTCCATAATTTAGAGCCAGAAATCTTATATTAAATTGAAAGTGGTATGATGGATTGGTATTTAAAAATCGAACCTATTTCTAGTGCAATCCGAATGATAAAGATAATTAGGAATGAAAAAATTACAGAGATGCTTAGGAAGAAGATTATGAATGGATGAGTATACAAGGTGCATTGCTGAAAAACATTAATGTCAAAAATAAGATTTAGGTTAGAAAATATAGGAGACGAATGAGACCGCGAAGGAGAAGGAAAAGTGGGGTGTTCAAACCCGATGGGACTTTAACAACCATTTATCCTTTTTGTAGAGGTACAGTATGTTTTTTTACAAGCTTCTTTTCTCCTGACATATGTTTGATTTCTTTTCTGAAGGGGTGCTAATTTCCCGGAGGAAGGGGGGGGGGGGTGCTCAGAGGCACTCATCTTATTTATATGCTACTTATCTTTTTAGCTGTTGTTTTAGCTATGGTCTAAGCTTCTCCTTGCTTTAACCGTTCGCCCATACAACTCACAGATGACAGATTTAAAACAGCTAGACGGAGCTGCAACCAACGGTTGTCTGATTAGTTATGGATCTTTTTTGTGATGGTCGGAAAAGTCAGGGGACGCCTAACCGTTTCAGAAACATGTTTGTATTGTCCTGAATGGGACTGAATTTAGTTGCAATTAAGTCAACCGTTACAGCTACAACTCTCGACAACAAAACTGAGTTTTAGAAAAAATAGCAATCATAACAGATAGAGGACGCATGTTAAAAACAATAAAAATAATAATGATGATGATGATGATGATGATGATGGTGATGATGATGATGATAATAATAACCAGTAATTACAAATTGTAAATGAATGCTGCGAAAGAAATCTCAGAACATGCCCCCGGACTCTCCTAAAAAAAATCATCTCTACTAGGCCCCCTTATTCCGGCGCCCCCCCCCCCCTTCTCGTCCAAAAGTCTGCATCCTCCCCTGCTTACCTGGGTTATTATTATCAGATTATTGGATCCATTAACATTTATATTTAAAAGTAAACATGGCCAATTACTATTAACGTGATCTAACTAATTGAACGGCTAAGAGCTGTGGCCCTCTATACGTTGGGACGTGAGATACACAGCAAATAGTTTGGATCGTATGGTGGTTCTAATTCCTATTTTTGAATACGCTACTATAAATGTATTTTTATTGTTATCACTCAGTTTGGCCGTTTTAATAACATTGATAATACTCACAAAAAGAATTATTATCCTGTAATACTTATTTTAAACGAGTATATTTTATGTTTAAAGTCTGGATTTTAATATATTGCTGATCTTATACTTGGATGTATTTTATGATTTTTACATTTTTGTCTTGTAAATAATAGATTTTTATTGGAAAAACCGACTTTTTATAGTTATAGTGACTTTTGTCGCTTCGGTTTTTTCCAGACCTTTTTTGTCCTGTAAATGTGCTGGTCAAACAAATAAATGAAATGAAATGAAACAGCAATCTTTCGCTACGGGCTAACTAATACAGTACGAATCATCCAAATCTTTGGGGACGAGTTGGTTTAGATACGGGTTGTCCTGTATCCGCCTGTATTGTAGAGAGAAGACCAGAAGGAAGGCGGCAGTAAAATAATCGGATATGGCCTAAAAACGAGCGTTTAGATGCCAGTCTACAACATCTTGCCTCATAATGGGTTCTTAAATCCTCATAATATTGTGGCTGGCTATGAGGAAAAGAAAATAGATTTTCTTTTCTCCATGGGCTGTCGTAAAGCCGACGTGATAGGAAATCTAGAAATAGAGTAAAAACGGCTAATAGAGACATACTATACAATGAATTTAAACACTTGACACAAACATAACTAAATTATAAAGACACTTAAACTCATAAGTGGGTCTACTACTCAAATTACACATTGATAAAGAATAGGAAAATTGCATATTTTGGGATGGTTTTGCGGAAAAACTGGAATTCCCTTACAAATATGACTCATATAAATGGAAAAAAAACTCTCAAATTCACAAAGGAGCAGGACATTTTTAATGTTATTTTTTATACGGTACCGGAACACCACCCTTTCAAATTCTGCAATTTTCCTATTCTTAAACACTGTGTAATTTTTGAGTAGTAGACCCATGAGTTGGGACTCAATGTAGAAAGTTATTTCTTTCATTATTACATTGTCCAAATGAGGTGAAATTTTGTCAGTTTGGTCACAACTAATTGTTGTATAGACTTATCCATAGAAATTTTAATCCAACACTATTTAGGACTTTTATTATTGTGTTATTTTTTTCACACCTTGCCCTGCAACCCCTAATGATAAAAGAAACACCAAATAATGTCATTTCTTTTCAAATCCAGTAACATACTTTCTGAAGAACAGTTCTCTGCATGAACTGTAAATGAGACAAAACCAAAATAGAGAAGAGAGTGAAAACCTACTTGATTCTTCCACAATTCAACAAATGTCCCTTAAGGACGTGTAGTGCTATGTTTTCCTGGCACTTCAGGCACTTTTGCGTTAACCCACTATCTTCAGAAGTTTGCTGAGAAAAAAATATATGTTAAGAAAATGAATAATGTAAAAGCAACGATTCAAAACAAAAAATAGACATAAAAAAAGAACAATCAGTGCATTAGGCTAATTGACAGTACTGTATATTAAAATTAAGACAAGTACTTGTGTATCGAAAAGCTCCAGCTCTTCGTCATCCTACTAAATAAAAATTTAGTTGACTTTAGTATTTTTTAAAACTCTTCTCAACATCTGTATGCTGTTTAGCTACTTTCGTACTCCAGCTTTTGTAGCTATATTTTTTCAAGCTTCCTCTTCATTTCTTTTTAAAACTTTTATGCTCTGTCGAGCAGTAAGTTGACTGAGCAAGCAAAGACATTAGATTTTTAAAATAAATGAAAAATATGCATGCATGGGTTCAATATTAAAACCTATGGCCGCCGACGTTCCCATGCTAGCCTAGGGCCTAGATCATATTTTAAAGGCAGGCAAGACCTTGGCCTAGAGTCTAGGTCTGTTCATTTAGGCTTATCCATTTACAAAATGGTTACATTATTAGTACAATATTCATCATTAAAAACGAAGTTAGGAAACGGATTATTATTGATAGAATGTGAGATGTCGTGACAAAATGAGTCGTGTTGTACACCAGGTCATTTTGGGATTCACAAAAATAGGCAGAAAGTCATAATTTCAAAAAAATTAAATTTCTTTTGTTTTGTTAAGTTTAGTAATTAATTTTTATGATTACATTCTTCTTGTTTATGCTTATTTACAATAAACATGTTTTTGAACTACATTTTGCAAAGGCTGTTTTTCAAAATCAATGGAAAAACATACAGGGAGGAAGTCAACAGTTGTTTATCTTTAAAGTCAATTTTCTCAAAAGTGTGTTTTCATATACCTACATGTTTTAAACTGATTTTTCTCTGGGTATACTGAAGCTATCCTCATTTAAAAACCAATTTAAAGCTTATAATCTCTTCTATCCAAATACAACAAAAACCCAATTTTTGTTTTCTGTACAACACGACTCATTTCGTGGTGACACCTCACAAATAAAATGCAAAATAAATTGAGTTGAAATCAAACAGCGCTACCGGCGTTCCATAGTTCTATGAGGTTCTTGCCAGCAACCGATTACGTCAACGGCCGATTACATCAGCGGCTGAAGACGATCTAAACTGGCATAGGCCCTAGCCCTAGGCTGCACCGGTGTATGCCACGGTCAGTTTTAAAACATTTTAATACTCACAAAGATGATTCATAACTTATTGTGAAAACAATTATTAAATAACAGAATATCTTGCTATCAACACTTTATTAGTGTTTCGTTCATGGAGAAATGTACAAAATTTAGCCTTCAGTATGCCATTGTATCGCTAAGTAACCAATGTAAAGCAGGGTCTATCTAAAAACGCCCTGAGCTCAATGCCCGCATTGGAAATATACCCGGATTTACCCATAATGCATTTTGCTTATGCTAACGGAAAATGATTGTGTACAAATTTATACGTATTTCGATAACAAAACTACTACTAAAAGAAGTAGTTATTATCATGTCACTAAATATCACAATTCCCAAAAGAATTATTTTCAAAAATGTTGCCTGTTTCAAACAAACAGCGATCGTGAATTTTGGCTTACGTCAGGCACTATAGTAACTGCTGTAATTCTAATGTACTTTAGGTCTAAAGCCTAGGCCTAATCATCAAGAACGCAATTCTAAGAAAAATTTATATGTAAAAAAAAAATATTTAACAGATATTTTGTCAATATAAAGAATACAAATTTATCTTAAAAATAAAATTTTTTCGGGATATTTTTGGATCTCCAAACGGAGGGATATTTCCAAAATGTAATTCTGTAGACGCCATTTTTTTTATCGTACCCGGCCCTACATACAGTAGGAAAGCTGCAGACATTCCGCAAGACTTGAGTTACCAGGCATTGCATGTGTGCACTCTGGTGCTGCAAAAAAGCCAGGCGAGTCGATCATTATAGAACGACAGATGGCGCTATATATTATCATGGAGGTATACCTCCATGATATTATAAGTAGCCAACGACCAGAGGAGGATAATCTCTATTATACGCGCTACTGAAGGATGGATGACAAGGCGGTCAGATGTCTTTCGTTTTTGACAAAAAAAACCCAAAATGTTGGCAAAGTTTTGGCCACATACATACATATCAGATGACTGAAATTGTCCCTATGCATGCAATGCATAGGAACTAAAAATAAAACATTTGAAAACAATCAATCAGGAGATTTTTCCACCATGTCACTAAATAAAATCTACAGTATTTATCAAATGGACAACTCAAAAACTCGGTCTCACACAGCTGAAAATGAATGGTAAGTATGAATAGCAATAATTGTGTATCTGTTTCTTTTCTCTATGTTTGTACTTACATTTTCAGGATCCATATTCAATGAATTCTGAATCGGCCGAACATATATTCGTCCCTGTCCTAGTCGGTCCCTGATGTTTGTTGGGGAATAAGCCCCGCTGATTGGAATAAGCTTTCGCTCGTTTCCTTCGCATTTAAGAAGCTCAAATCCACCAGCGTCTTTGAGTTTCGGGAATGTACAAAACAGTACATCCCTAAACTCATCAGGGGATATATTAACATCCTTAACTGTTATTGTTCTCTTACCCAGACCAGCATTATAAAGCCTTTGTTTGTCCCCAGATCTTGGGGTATTTTTTACATTAGGGTCGGATAAGCATACAATTTTTCTTGTCCAAGAGGTTTTTGCTTTCCCCTTTCTGCTGTTTGGAGTAGTTTTTCTGCTCGGTATAAACCGAGAAAAAAGAGGACCTGCAACACAAACAGAATGATCTGATGTTAAACGTTTGTTAAAATATATACTCACACTTAAAATCTTTAGGACATGGCACAGATCACAATTTAAACACCTATGTTTTTCTTTAAATTATTTACAGCTACGGATATGCTGACAGATAAGATCAATAGTAAATTTACTATTGAGAAGTTTGTTAAAGAACTTTTAATCCCTAAAATAGCCAATGTCTCTTTGCTGTTTTTGAACAGGAAAGTACATCCAGTAAATAATTCTACTTACTTTACTTGCAAAAACCAAGCATCTACGAGACCGGTAAAGTTTACCGGGATGTTACAAGATTTCAATAACAGGATGGTGCATAAACATGTGCTGTAAAATGTAACAATTTGTTTCATTTTGTTACATCTAGCAATATTTTTGTACAAGTCAATCGGATAAGAAAGTACAAATACCTGTACGTCGGCAATTTAATCGTAGTCGGTGCCTATCACCGATTGTGTTCACACCCAAGCTCTCAAGTTGAGAATCAGAAAGTGACGGAATTTCCTCCGTGGTAATCTAAAAAGGTACAATACCGTAATAATACTCTGATAAATAAACTCATAAGTATGAAATTATTCTAAAATGAGTTGTATTCATTTTTTTTTATGAATGCAGGAGCAATCTTCGAAATAATTAACATATCAAAAACCTGCACCCAAAATGTAATACAGTATAATAATACAATACTGTAAATAACAGTAATAAACAATTCTTGCCCATCACTATACAATCTAACTCAATAAACTGTAAATAAAAAAATAAAAATTTTAATACCACAAACTATTACACTACACTAAACTAATAATTAAATTAATAAGAAAGAAGTCTATAAAATTCAATCATCAGTAATATTACAGATTTCTTTTTATTTACTATTTAGGAAAAAAAATGCTATCTATTATCTGTTGTCTGATATATGTAGGCTATTTTACACGCACTCTACAGCACATGCTTAAAAAAAATCTCCAAATAATCAAGATAATGTATGCAACAAGAATTGATTTAAAAAAGTATTAATCTAGAATATAAGAGATTTTATTAACACAATAAATGTTAAACAATTAATCTAAATTTGGCCATTGTTTGGGCTCTTCCAGACACAGAATTTTGTATTTGCTGTCAGCTCATCAGGCCTACTGGGGGCGATTAACCGGAAAATGATGTGTGAATATCTCAGTCGTGCGTATCCCAGTCAGTAAATATCTTAGATTGATATCTGTTTGGATAACTTTACTCAGCTTCCATCTGCTGGGGACCTCAACCAGGAAAAGAGAAATAAAGGGGCATCAACAGTATTTTTTGTCTCAGACAGGAAAATTTGAAGAATACAACAAGCCATATCTCAAAAATCTGAATGAAATATTTATTAAAACTAAAAAGTATTTACGTATATCCCTAAGGTCCAATCTTAAAAAGAAAAAAAAATTTGGACATGCTCAAGAAAAAAATTATTTTAACAATTTTGGCTGTTGCGGACGGGACAGCAATCGGACATGATTTTTAGAGAGGTTTACAAATTCTAAAATTCCTCCTCTGTTGAAAGTGATTTCTAAATCTATTTTGTTAAATTACAGTTGTTGTAGATGCCTACTGTAAATGTAATCTATAAATGATAACTGCCAATTTATTAAATAATATTAATTATATTGCGTTGCGGACGGGACATTTTCACAGGACAACTTTGTCCGGTGCAATTAATACTATAGTTTTTACTAAAAAAGTGAAACAAACTTCACCTAACCATTTACTTTACAAATAAAAACAAAATTAAATAATTTTAAACTCAAATTAAACATTCTTTTTAATAAAATTGTTAATTTTAATTCCCATCACGGTTTATATATGTCTGCCAGTTTCCATAACAAAACTTTTTGTGCATTGGTAAACAGAAAACTGTTAATTAATTCA
>JAOTQE010071379.1:0-16928 GCA_025631205.1 Nesometra sesokonis
TAAAAATTTGAGAGAAATCCATTTTTTTACATCTGCCACCAAATCTTTGATTTTTATGGACAACTACTCTTAAATGTCCAATGAGCCTATCACGTTTCATAAATTTGAGCATTTACGATATTGCAAGTATAATACTCATAATATGAGGGATCTCACCAAAAATCAGTCGCATCATAGGTGATATCTAATTAAGATAATCACCAAAGTAGGTCTGAAGTCAATTTTTTGAGTTTTAATCAATTATGAATACTAGGGTAATTATGTTTTATGAACTCGCTTCGCTCGCTCACCCTCTAATAAGTGAACGTCGCGTCATTCTTAATTGTCTATACAAAAGTCATAAAAGCAAATTGGGGTGTTCACTGTTTTTGTCAGACTGAATGATCGGTCGCTCAGGGAGTAACCTTACTGGTTGCTCTGGCTTCGTGAAACAAAAGTGTACTAATAATGACAACTGTTTGACATGTTGAAGATCAATGACATCATTTATATCATTTACAGTAGCTACGCAGTCTGGGAATTGCGAATGCCGACAACTATTGTCTCGATTTCTCTAATGACATTGTGATTGATGCAGTCCAATCGGGCTGCCAAATGTATAAGTGAATTAATATGATTTACTTCAGTAACCTTGTTTACAAACTGCAGTCACAGATCCTAAAAAAAAATTCCTGATAAAAGTCATATTTTCTAGGTCGACTGTTCGCTGTAAAGCACTGCTTTTTGCACCATACATTATTGGCAAATTGCACCCTCTATTACTGAGAGAGTGAGAGAGAGAGAGTGGAATATTCCATTAATTTATTTCATCAATACAAATTTAGCGTATTCTACATATTTTTATAACTTGTTTTTGTTGTTTGGATTTACGATGTAGTTGTCAACCTGCGTACCAAATTGTAGAAATTACAGATAACAATTGTAGACCTAGAGAATGCTTTGCTTTCGAGTATGTTTCAGGGCATATTCCGGACAAAACCATTCACCCAAAAGTCGTTTTAATTATCGATAACTAATTGGTCCAGTCAATTTAATTAGTTGACTGGTTTTCATTATGTGGTAAAAATTAGTACCGAAGTATGTCCCAACATTAAACACCATTGAGTAAAGAATCTAAAAGTTACGTGCGATTTACTAAAAATATTCCTTACATGAATTTATATATAGATTATATTATATTTTCGGTCAGTTTTCATGAAGCAAAGTTTCCTTCATGCAGATTGTGTAAATATTATAGCCTTTTAAATATTTAGATTTTTATTGGCAATTTTCTCAAAAATGTGTTTCCATATATGACAATCTCAATGTTCATATCTGGATCTACTTATCCAATGTACGGTCATTTAAAGTGCAGATTAAAGCTTATTTATCACGCTCTTTTTGCTGGTGCTAAAGGCCTGTTTTCCTGTCGATCGTTGAGTTGCGGCGAGTTGAAAATCGTTGATGTTGAGATAGGTTCAACTTCAACGATTTTCAACTCAACGCAACTCGCCGCAACTAAACGATCAACAGGAAAAAAAAGCTTCACGATGGAGAACCTGTTTTATACATTACCCTGTTCTGAAATACTATAATCATAATAGTAGTACATACTCTGATCATGTATTAAGAACTGCATAAAAAGATATCTATGCGTGTTTTGTCTGTGGAATAATTTTATCTTGTTTTATTTTATAATTTTGTAATAATTAGAAAGATCCAGAGGGGGATGAACTGCTTCACGATCTTCATTTTTGGATCGGATCAGACTCCACCCAGGTAAGCATCGCTAGTGGGGATGGGAGGGGTGGGAGTTCACGGACCCATAGGGGATTTGATAGTATAGTATCAACTCTTTATTTTTGGATCGAATCAAACTCCACCCAGGTAGGCATCGCTAATGGGGGAATGCTCCTGTAATGCCGTTGATAGTATAGTATCTAAACTTTTATTTAACCAGGGGCGGATGCAGACTTGGAAAGGGGTGCCGAAAAGGGACCGGTGCTAAAGAGTGAAAAGTTTTAGGGTCCGGGGCATGTTCCCCGGGAAATTTTGGTCTTTAGATGTCCGAAAATGGCTTCAGGGACGTGTTAAGGGATCAATTCTTATGATTACTGAATATTTTCGTTTTATAGACAATATATTAATAATATTGGTGTATTTTACTTTCCGAAAAGTTAAATATGTTTAAGCGTATTACGAGACCATTTATGCAAATTTTCGGTCCAGAAATCTGGTTAGGCATACACGTTCAATCGTAGCCACTGCCTCTGTTACAAATACTTGTCTATACAAATAAATGTTGAAATAATAAGTTCCAACGCGGTGGTGTTCTGTCTCATTCCTCCTATCATATACATTTTTATTTATCATTGATTATTGGATGTTTCGATTTCTGCCTACAATTCTCGTAGGATGAGTACGGCACGGCAGCATACAAGACGGTGGAGCTGGATACGTTCTTGGATGATAAACCAGTACAGCATAGAGAAGTCATGGATTACGAGTCGGATCTGTTCAGGTCATACTTTAAAGCCATCACGTATGTTGTTCCTTTAAGAGAATCATCTGAAAATGCATGCTATTCCGAATTTATTAATAAATATAATACATTCGTACTAACAGTGGTTTTGTTTAGTGAATTGTAAAAGATAATTTATACTTAGGCCTACACTAGTTGCTGCTGCTGCTGCTGATGATGATGATGAAGATGATGATGATGATGATGATGACGACGACGACATTGAAATGGTAATGACGTCACACAGGATACGATAATGTATAAAAGTATAAAATATATTTTATACTTTTATAGGCTATACTAATTGATGATGATGATGATGATGATAACGACATTGAAATTGATGGTAATGACGTCACACAGGATACGATAATGTATAAAAGTATGAAATATATTTTATACTTTTATAGCCTATACTAATTGATGATGATGATGATGATGATGAGGATGATGACATTGAAATTGATGGTAATGACGTCACAGGATACGATAATGTATAAAAGTATAAAATATATTTTATACTTTTATAGCCTATACTAATTGATGATGATGATGATGATGATAATGATGTTGGTGACATTGGAATTTATGGTGTAATGACGTTACGTGAGACAATGACAACATGGGAGATGATGAAGGCTTTGAACATTACATTTTAGATAAGGGTGAAATTTACTGTAACATTCGAGTTGATAATAATCACATTTGAGATGATGATGTTGATGATGATGGGGTAGAAAATGATGAAATTTTAGATGGTGACATCTGAGATAATGACATTGGTGGTCAATGGCATTTTAGTTTAGATGATGACATTGGAAATGATGGTACTGATGACCTTGGAGATGATCGTGACAGGTCTAAGGATAATGACATTCTAGGTAATGATAATGGTAACGTTGGAGATGATGATAATTGTGATATTGAAGATGACGACGACACAGATGATGGTAATGATAACATGGGAGATAATGACTGCTAATTTCCACAGCAAATCTAGAAGATACCAATCGGATGCATATCGACCTATGGGTGCTAGGAATCAAGAAAACCTCAATAATAATATGAATGATATATGAAATAATTTGAAATAGTACACTTCAAGACGCTCATACATCGAACATGTTAAATTGAACACCTGTTATAGTATGCCGCCTCGATTATTGTGTAGTTATGCCTACCATTTGGGTATCCCCAGTCTTAAATCTATTAAGAAACTATGAGACCTGGAATAATATTGAAGGTGGTGTTGGTGATGATGACGACGACGACGACGACGATGATGATGATGATGATGATGATGATGAATTATTATGATGATGGATGGTAATGGAGTTCTATCTCTTAGGATTATGGAAGGTGGAGCGGACACTGGATTCCGTCATGTGGGACCTAAGGAGTACAAGCCTCGCTTACTGCACTTCTCTGGTATTAAGAAGAACATCGCCATCAGACAAGTAATTGTTTGCATCATAATTGGATATCAAAATATCTGCTGACTGCTACAGCTCTGCTGTTATATACTACTATAACTTCGCTGATATCTACTGCTATAGGTTCGCTGCTGTACTGTTATAGCTGCGTTGATATTCTCTGCTACAGCTGTGCTGCTACTACTGTTGTAGTTAAGCTGATATCTACTGTTATAGCTATACTACTATGTACTGCTATACCTGTTATCTATTGCTGTAGCTGTGCTTCCATCTGTTGCTACAGCTGTGCTATCATCTACTGTTGCTGCGCTGCTACAGCGGTGCTATTATGTACTCTTTCTTTGCTGATAGGCAGTAATTTCTGTGCTTTTATATACTGCTATACCTGCTGTAGCATTGCTATGCTGCAGCTGTTATTGTACTCGCCACCTGTTGCTGCTATTAGCTATTGCCATTGCTTCTGCAATTGCTCTTCCTCTATTACTTGCCGCCTGTTGCTGGAATGTCTCTTACAGTTATAGGTATTGTTCCTGCTATTGCTCCTGGTCCATTGGTATTTGTTGCTTTTGCTGTCCTATACATCTGGTTATCTCGAGTATAGCTTTATCTGTAGAAATTGAGAAATTTCGAAATTGTTTTGGTATGGGGCGTCATCACGAAAATATTTGTCTTTTGGTGTTTTCTTGTTATATGATACCCATATATCACGTGTAAAGAGTCATATGGGTATATTATAACAATAGGGTTCAATTAGACACAAATCATTTAAAAATCTATCAAGTCATTTTTTGCCCTATAAAAAACCTAAGGTTATAGACTTAAGATTTTTTGAGGTCAAAAAAAATAATTTTTAGTTTTCTATCGGAATTCTATCTAATTGTAGCCTAGGTATATATACGCACCCATATCACCCAAATCCCGATGCTATAGCCTTAGTTTTTCTATATAAAATGGACGATTTAGGAGTTTTATCCATATGGGGCGATTGATGATAAAGAATCCTTCCAGAGATGCACATTAATAAGCCACGATGTACTAACTGCATTCCTTTCATACCATAAGTCTACTAGAAACACTTGTCTAGTACATCTGGTAATGCTAATTAGATACAATAAAACAATGATTCATTGCTGCTGCTGCTGCTACCTCTATCTGGTGAACTATTGCTGTTGCTGCTATTGCATACCTACATTGCAGCTTTAGCATACCTGCCTTGAAGCTGTTGCATAGCTATTTCTATACTGTTGTTATTGCTTTATACTGATACTGCTATATTGCGTCTATTGAATTGCTATATTTCTGCTGGTTTTGCTATAATACTGTTATATTGCTGCTGTTATTGCTATATTGCTTCTATTCTCTTGCTATATTACAGGTTGTTGCATACCTATATTGTAGTTGTTGCATAGCTATTTTGCTATTTCTATACTGTTTTATTGCTTCATAATTTATATAGCTATATTGCTTCTATTCTCTTGCTATATTACAGGTGTCCCATACCTGCATTGCAGGTGTTGCATAGCTATGTTGCTATTGCTATACTGCTGCTTATTGCTTTATAATTGCTATAGCTATATTGCTTCTATTCTCTTGCTATATTACAGGTGTTGCATACCTGCATTGCAGCTGTTGCATAGCTATGTTGCTATTTGTGTACTGCTGTCATTACTTAGTACCCGGTAGTGTTATATTGTTGCTGTTGCATTGCTATATTGCTGCTGGTCTTGCTATAATTCTATTGATATATTGCTTCTGCTATTGCTATCTATATTGCTTCTATTACATTGCTATATTACAAGTGTTGCATAGTTGTGTTGCTATTGCTTTATAATGTATAGTTCTAATGCTTCAATTGCTATTAAACAATAATCTTCATGTTTTTTCATTGCTTAGTACCTGATAGTGCTATATTGTTGCTGTTGCATTGCTATATTGCTGCTGGTCTTGCTATAATGCTATAGAAATATTGGTTCTGCTATTGCTAGTGCTTCTATTACATTGCTATATTACAGGTGTTGAATAGTTATGTTGCTATTGCTTTATAATGTATAGTGTTATTGCTTCTATTGCTATTAAACAGTAATCTTCATGTGTTTTCTCTAGTGCCCATTGAACAAGCACTGCCTTAATCCTGATGATGTCTTCATCCTTGATCTTGGTCTTGAATTGTACCAATGGAACGGAGAGAACAGCAACAAAGACGAAAAATTCAAGGTAAATAAATAATTCATGGTCCATTCAATCCTTATTCCTAATCCATCGTCTATCCAAGTTCAAAGTTCATACAAGTCCAAATTCAAAATTCCATCCAAGTCCCGGTCCCAAGTCCATCCAAGTCCCAGTCCCAAGTTCATTCAAGTCCCAGTCCCAAGTCATCCAAGTCCCAGTCCCAAGTCCATCCAAGTCCCAGTCCCAAATCCATCCAAGTCCCAGTCCCAATTCCATCCAATCCCCAGCCCCAAGTCAATCCAAGCTCCAATTTACAATTTACAGGTCCCAAGTCAACATTTCAACCAAGTCACAAGTCCATCCAAGTCACAGTCACAAGTCCATCCAAAACCCAGTCCCAAGTCTTTCCAAGCTCCAATTATTTACAAGTCCCAAGTCAAAAGTTCATCCAAATCCAACCAAGTCCCAGTCACAAGTCCATCCAAGTCCCAGTCACTATTTCATCCAAGTCCCAGTCACAAGTCCATCCAAGTCCCAGTCACAAGTCCATCCAAGTCCCAGTCACAGGTCTATCCAAGTCCCAGTCACAAGTCCATCGAAGTCCCAGTCACAGGTCCATCCAAGTCCCAGTCCCAAGTCCATCCAAGTCCCAGTCACAGGTTCATCCAAGTCCCAGTCACAAGTTCACCCAAGTCCCAGTCACAAGTCCATTTCCCAAATCTCATGTCATTCAATAAGGTCATTCTACAACGTCACATCAGCCCACACCTAAACATATTTGAACTTTTAAACCAACGTAACATTAAGGATGCTAAATTTGCAGCAGTACAACACTATATCAGACATCATAGCCCCACCCTACCCCACAAATTCAGAATCCTAGACCCCTGAACATTCACATTATATTTTAATCCAAAAGGGAAAATTAGACTGACAATAGAAATAATAAAAAGGTATCTTTCCAAAAAAAATTTGGTGGATTTTGCAAGGGATGCTCCTTTAATGTAGTCATACTTTTCTAATTCAAATCCAAGTGGCATGAAAAAATATTTGACTTAAATAAAAAATGACTTAGAGATTGAAAATCAATGCAAAACACATAAATTAATTTTCAGGCTATGCAGTACCTCTCAGATTTGAAAAGCGAGCGTGGAAAAGCCGAGAGTAAAACGGTAGGTGGACGCTTACACTCTGATCATCCATTCATGAAAGCGTTATCCGATGAACCACTGGAAGCAGGCAAGGATCAGACAGACACCACGTCTAAACCCGCTATGTTCAGGTAATCAATCTATTAATCACTCCATTAATTAATGGTATTATTAAAACATCCTGTAGCATAGCTCACAATACATAATTCCTGATAGGATTTGAACAAGCAACCTCGAGTTTTAAGGGTAAGTGTCTTAACCATTAGACCACAAAGGCTTATATAAAAATACAGAATTATTAACACTTGCAAATACATGTTGAGAGTGCCATATGCCAAATACCTGACAACTGACACCATTCCAGTGGTGGGGTCAGGTTCTGTCCGACAGTGGACCACTCTGCCGACACGTAGGGCAGTGATTAAGGTCCAGACAGGTGTCAAGTCTGCAGTTTGATTGCACAAACAGAACAGGAAAAAGAATTTTAACCTTAGTTTCCATCTTTACCCGCTTCTCTTCGGAAAAAGAATGAATTTCCCAGAATTACTGATGCACCAACAGAAATTTTAAATTTCCCTGAAGGAGCACAGTAACCCGTGTGATACCAACAAAGAAAAGCAATGAATTGATAACATTAGGAGCCACATGTACTTCAGGCAATAGGGAGATGGTGCATTAAAGTTACCAGTAATATTTAAAAAAAATCAATATTCTTTTAATTAGAACATGCTGGCTATTGCAGCAAGGTTTACCAAAAGTAGACTTAATTTATAACATACATAAACACACACAAAATTAGAAAACTGGGGATTCATTTACTAACATGAATGTGAAATGTAGCCTTTATAAAATAAAAATAGTATGTCTGTGTCCAACTTGTGTTAGACTTTATTGAAATGCTAATTAATACTTAACTATTAAATTATATATTTAAACATATACATCTTATTTATACAATTATTAATCTTGCTCAGAATGTGCCTACATTATTCAGGCACAACCACAAAGTAAGTATTTTTTTCCTTTTTTTAGTACAAAGTTGATAAAATCAAACTTTTTGTTTGTATTTGCTGCTTTTAGTATCATTTGGTATTTCACAAAGGTATCAAGGGTAGATGTAGACAAAGTTTGAGGGGGTGAGGCATGCTCCCCGGGAAATGTTGGTCTTCAGAGGTTTGGAAATGAACTCAGGGGCATGTTAAGGGATTAATTCTTATTATTACTAAATACTTTATAATACTGATATATTTTATTTTTCAAAATCAAATTTTATGTTGGTTTGCTTTGGGTTTTGAAATATTGGTTCAATTTTTTGCTGGTGTATATATTATTTAAAAGAGTCCTTAAAAAGTATGGTAGAACTGATAGTATGGCATGCTAATAATTAAAACAATACTAATAATATGCATATCATTTTCCTTTGTGCCAAGATGTCAAAAATAATGTACTGTACAGGTAATCAGTGGTGGATTTAAAGGGAATGGGGCTTAACAGCCCCCCCACCCCCCATTGACCAGAACAAATTATTTAGTTTTAATGACAGGGCAACAATAAAAATAGATGTACAGTGGCTGTACATAGGAATTCCTAGAATTAGAACCTGTTATTGCAAGCAGGTTGTTTCCTTTTTTTTTCTTTTTTGCTTGTCAAAACCAAAATCTGGATCTAAGCCCCCCCAACCCCATATCACATTCCTGGATCCACCCCTGATAACTACTGTATACACCGAATACTGTATTAATTTAAATTAACATTATATTATGAAATGTGTATGATCAATGGTATGTGACAAAGTGGGGACGCATGTTTCACAACTCTTATTTAGTTATTTCTCAGTACTGTATATTTTGGGAGGACTACATGTACTGTACATTAGCGATAAAGTGGGTGGAGGTCTAAGTCTACCCTTAATGATTAAAAAAAACAGTGTGTATAATTTAAAGTTTGTAATTATTTTTTTTAAAGGCTACAAGACAGAGGTAAGCTTCATTTCGACCAAGTTGCCAATGGATCACTTCCAAAGAACAAATTGGATAGCGGGGTAAGAGCAAATTTTCCTTAGTAATTATGTATAGATAGGCCTACTATATTATTATAAAATTACTGGATTTAATAATGCAGTGCGATACACCAAGAATAACCAAAAGTCCAAAAACTTTGTCTTCAAAGGGGTCCTTCTCCTGATTGGGCAGTACACAGTACTTTTCCAATGAGTCTACTGTAACTATTTTGACACTCAATGAAAGGGCCAATATAACCAGAGACAGAAGAGCATCAACGGTTTACATTATTTCTTAAAGTGTGATTTTAATCATCAGTTAAAAATATATGTTACCGAGTTTATGATCCCAAAGTCATACAATGTACATATAAATTTATCCCATTTTATTATTTTTTATAGGATGTATTCCTATTGGACAATGTTGATGAAATGTTTGTGTGGGTTGGAAAGAAAGCAGATGCATCTGAAAAGAAGAATGCCTTTGCATATGCTCATGTAAGTAGACAAAAACAAATGCCACACATGTGTATGACCCCACCCAACATTTATTGAGTGAGTTCAACAATAAATTTATATTTAAAGGGCAGGTTCACCAAAAAAAAATACTACAGTAGAACCTCGATTTTACATACCTCGATTTTATGAACCCTCAATTTTACATACCCCTAGATTCATTAACACGGTACAATATTATGAATTTAGCATAAAAGTTTACCTGTACCTACTGTAAAAATTGTGTTAAAATTGATCAATAATAGGTTTAATGTATTAAAAATAGCATTTAAATTAGAATTATTATGTAAATGGGACAATAAATATGAGTAAACCTTAAAAAAAGAACATAACTCGATTTTACAAACCCTCGCTTTTACATACCCCTTCTGGTCCCGTGCAGTATGTAAAATCGAGGTTCTACTGTATTCATTATATGATTTAGTTAATCATAAAAGTATATGCAGCCCTATTTGGGAATTTTTAGGATTTTTTCCCCCTTGAGTTTCATGAATTAAAAGATATATATAAAAATAAACGCTAGATTTCATCCCTATCCTTTTACACACAAAATAGCAATGTGGGTAATTTGTTATTATCAAATAAAAACGGCTACTTTACACTATATAAAAAACATCAGAAATGAACAATTTTGGTTGAAACACAAAAGAATAGATTTTTATACTTTTAGAATGATCATTGATTCTTCACAATTTATTTAAAACACCCCTCTTAAAGACAATTTGTATGTAAAAGAATAGGTATTCTATCTTGTAATTTCAACTATCCCCCACACTATTTCACCAATAATTATGATAGGTAAAATGAATCGTAAAAATTCAGAAACAGGGCTGAATACACTTTTTATGATAAACTAAAACATATGAGGAAGATAATATTTTTGGGTGAACCTGCCCTTTAAGACGAGTTATTCTACCCACTTTTAAACTTGGGGTATAAGCCCACCAAAAAGTAATTGTGATTCCATTATTGAAAGTAGGTGAGCTTATACCAGGGTATATAACACACTAATAGAGATTCCTGTTTTATGAAGTGGGCTTATACTAGAGACAGTTAACTTACTATAAATCTTCAATTAAGAACTTCCCTTGAAATGCAAATAGAATTTCTGGTGATTTTTGGATATTCTCATCACAACTAATAGGAACATGCTTGTTGTGAACAATTTAAGAACATAATAAGAAAAATATAAGGGTTCAAATCCACAAGTAGCCATCTTGAAAAACGCCCTCAAACAAGACTTTCTAGTCATATCTGGAGGCCCATACAAGCTATATTTTGTCTAAATTGGTCCATCTTGACAAACCATCGAGGAAAACATGAGGTTACTTAGCCTCCTTGGAAACGCATTCTCCAATACTTCTACCTCTGTAAAGAAATTTGGGCATCTGCACTAATTGAATTTGGTTCGTCAACCGTAATGGTGGTTGGCCACAAACAAATCATGCATAACATGTAAGACAATGTATATAAAAGTAACATAACTTCCACAATTCATGATTTCAAGTAGATAATTAACTATCATAACATACAATTTTACCATTTACAATTCATTTCATCCATAAAAATTCCTTATTTTACCAAAGCACAATATATTTTAAAACATTCCGTCAGTAGTTAATTATTTTATTGGATACCAGTTACTTGGGTTTTTTATTTCTACAGTCAAATCTTGAAATACTTTTTTTACTTCTTACAATTTTCTGGATAATGTTATGTACCTATTAAAAAATCGTGTGAGAATGTTTAAGGTTGATAATTTAACGTTTAAAAATGTCCATCATACTCAAGATTATTGGTCGGTTGGGCTTGGGAAAAATAAAGTTATTTCTTTAGGCCTAATAATCTGTTAAGAATGTCTTGACAAATACTTCCAGCACTATACCAGCAACATTCTCCTTTACACACTGGTTTCAAGTTTCTTAATTTAGGTCATAATTATACAATTCAAATTACAGTACTGTGTACAATGATTCAACAAAATTATATACATTATAAATCATTATTATAGACAGAATCTACCTGTAATAGGCTAATCGTAATGAATAGAAGTGGAGATTCATACGTAGTGGTAGATATTAATAGAGATAAAAATTTGTTATCTCTATTAATCGTAATGAATTGTATGCTACAAGAACCTCTCAGGGGCGGAACTAGGATTGTGATTTAGGGAGGACTTAAATCACTGGTTTGGTTTGACAAGCACAAAAAATACAAAAAAAAACTGTTTGCTATGGCAGACAATCTCATTAAAACAAAAAAAAACCCACAAAATTTCGGGTCAATTTTGGGGGGGGGGGGGT
Organism: Nesometra sesokonis; assembly: GCA_025631205.1. Classification (NCBI taxonomy): domain Eukaryota; kingdom Metazoa; phylum Echinodermata; class Crinoidea; order Comatulida; family Antedonidae; genus Nesometra; species Nesometra sesokonis. The sequence goes on from JAOTQE010071379.1 coordinate 12,072, forward strand.
GTGGGATTGGCTCTGCGATTCCTTATATACAGCTGTGCATTTCTATTACTGCGCGTCTGTATCCAGCTTATCCCAATTAATAATTTTAACCCATTTTATTGTTATAACTAATTTAATTGTTACAATATATAATTGGAAATGTTTGTAGTTTTACTGGCCATGTATTTGTAATCCCTATTTAACCACTATTTTTATTTAATTTTACGATATTTATTATTTATAATTTTAACTCTATTTTAATATTCGGAAAACATGGACTCAAGGAAGAACAGCATTATATGAATTCATAATTGTGTTTTTGTATTTTAATGTTGAATTTAGGTTTTACCGTGTATAAATAAAAAGATTAATTTTTTTTAAATTTTTACTGCAATCTTCATTCTTGTTTTGTGGCAATTTACACGATCCGATTGCAGGTCGTTAAAAAATGTCATGTGATACATTTCTACCTTTTGGTCGCACGACAATTGTGAAAGCCCCATAACTTTAATAACAAATATTATGTGGTTATTATTTTTATCAAACATTCTCGACTTTTTCAGAACTATCTAAGCAAGACAAAGCACCCATTCATCCCAATTACCTGCGTAGCAGAAGGGCGTGAACCAAAATCATTCTTCAAAACGCTGTCCTAAGAAGTTTTGAAGAACTACCTTCAGAAAAGGAAGCTTCGAAGAATAAATCAGAACAATAAATAACATTCTTATTTGTTCGTGCTATAGATGTTAATTTTAGCAAGGCAGTAAAGCTATTAATTAGTTCAAATCTGCCTTTAAATTAGTTATTACAAAAATTTAATTTTTAAATTAACCAAAATTATTTTAATTATAAACGTAGACTTTTTTAATATAACAAGTTGATACATCATTCTACAATTGAAAATTGAGAACATATTAAACTATACTGCATACTGTGCATTATGCTATGAAGTCATGGACGTGACGTGGGCTGTGAGAAGGTTCTTCTCCCAATAAAAATCACATTGCTAGTTTAATATCTGAAATTTTTAAAGTAGAAAAATAAAGTATTGATTAAATGAATTTTACTGGAGATGAGTTTAAATATAAAGATGTGTTAAAGGAAATGCTACATGCTACAGTATAAAGAAGTGTTACATACTACAACATTTAGCATGCTACAGTTACGGAAGTGTTGTACACTCAGTGAAAAGATGTGTCACATGCTACAGTATACAAAAAATTACATGCTACAATATACAGAAGTGTTGCATTCTACTGTGTACAGAAGTGTTACATGCTACAGAATATACCAGTAATGCAGGCTACAGTATATAGCTTTATTGCATGTTACAGTTTGCAGAAGTGTTGCATAACAGTGTTACATGCTACAGTAGTATTACATGCTACAATATACAGAAGTGTTGCATTCTACTGTGTACAGAAGTGTTGCAGGCTACAGTATATAGCTTTATTGCATGTTACAGTTTGCAGAAGTGTTGCATTAGCAGTGTTACATGCTACAGTAGTATTACATGCTACAATATACATTAATGTTGCATGCTACAGAGGGTTAAATGCTAAGGTATACAGTAGTGTTTACATGCTACAATATACAGCAAAGTTACATGCTACAGAACTTTACATAAGAAAACATTTTATAACCAAACTTCAACAAACCAATCAGATAAAATTGCATCATCCTGTCTTTCATCAATTAGCAACTGTAAATTTCTAGTACTCTACGTGTTTGACCCTATTAAGCACCATCAAGTAAAAACAAACATTAAACGCATTCTAACTTTCAATTTAATTTTATTACACAATGCGAACAATACATTTGACTTTGATAAAACAAAAATCATTAGATTTTATATTTCTTATCACCAATAAAATATATATATATATATTTAGCTAAATTTTTCCACTCCATTTATTCATTTACAATAGATATTATTATTTCATGACGCAGCCATTGACTACAGAGCACTGGAAAGCAACAAATATACTGTTTATTGTAATAACAACCTAAGCTTTATAATTCAGATTAGGCTAATACGGCTCATAACATTTTGTGATGAAAGGAAACATTTATGAACTGTATGCTTTACCATGCGCATGTATCAGAACAAAGGTCAGACACCTAAAAGGAATTCATGACCCTATGGGAGTAATCAATAACAGTTTTCTATTAATCGCCTAGACATTTTAATAACTTACATGAATTTCAATGACTAGCATTGCATTGAATTTCATCACACCCTGTAAATTACAACAAATTAATTAACAAATAGAGTAAATATATTTTAAGAGTTGTAAATTATACAACATTTTTGTTATATATTAATATTACCTATACTGCTATCAATATATACTTGTATGTACCTATAAGCATGAATTTCCACTTGACACTGATACTGGAAGAACGGTAGTGGAAACTTGTATTTTGAATACAAAATAAAATTTGCTCAAATGGATTAAAGATGTATTGTCACTTAAAAATAACCAAAATATCATCAACATTAATTTTTAAATAAACTTGCTCAAAACAAACCAACATCAAAGTCAAGAATTTGAAAATAGAAATTAGTGTATTTAAAAATTACTATTTACTACTATTTTGATCATTTGGTCAAAATTTGAGGTTTCCAGCCTTTTTGATGCATTTAGTTAATTTTCAGCATATTACATTGCAAAATTAGGAGTAAATATTTTTTTTGGTTAATACATTAATTTCTAATGTCATTGCCATAACTCATATATTTCTTTAAAAGAAGCAAAATATTTCCAAAAATCTTTTTTTTTTCAACTTTCAACTGGCAATACACCTTTAAAATACTTTTTCTACCACCACTCACTAGTTGCCATGTCCAATGGAAAAACACGTGAACTATCAAACATTTTCCAAAACTATCATGATGACCTCAATTATTTTTTAAATGGCGAGTAGCATTCAATTGTCATGTCACTGCTTGTATGTTATATAAATAATCACAATATTAACACAAAATTATTCATATATTTTAGTTTTGCATTTTTATAACAGACATCTTTGTGGTATTTGCTTCATCAATATAAATTATAAGGGATGGTATGGTAAAATGGTTAAGACAGGGATACTGTAATCCGTAACCAAATCACCCCACACCTAGATTTTGTGATAGAATATGTCTTCTTGGATAAAGGCTATAAACCAGAGAGTAGCAATTAGCTAAATAGTCCCTATGCTATGCATTGAACCAGAGAGGCTTACTGGTCCCCAGTTTGAGAGCGAATACAATGCCACTCGTATGAAACATTGAATCGCTGGCCCCACATACAACATGGCTCATGAATGCAGTACACTTTTCGGAAAATAGTAAGGAATTGCATCTCAGCATTGAGCCCAATCATCACGAGAAAGACCCCAATTCTGACTTTCGTGGGTCATCACAATACCAACAAAAACCGTAACCTCAGTGTACACAATCTGCCCAGTACATCTTTCAAAATAAGCAGACCGAAGGTACTGGTCCTTTTAGCTCCAGCCATTGGAAAAAGAGAGTAGCGCTATACTACCCTCCTCCAGTAAAGGGCATTATCTACATTTTTTCAATTTGAGAATTTTGGCTTACATACACCTGATGGTATAATTGATCAGCTTAATTTACTAATTGCCACAACAAATGACGATGGTACTCTTCTACAAAACATACATGGCCAAATTGTTAAACAATTTTTACTTTTCTTGGAGAAAAACACAAACATGTTTTGCTCATTTAGCCACATTTTTAAACATAATGCAGTATAGCAGCTGCAAGATCTGACACGACCCTTAGGTAGTTGTGGCACTACGGGGTGGGGAGCAAAGGGTGGTTTGTGGGGATACAACCTTTGCACCCCTCCCCTTCCCTTCAGCAACATCTTGTCCAATGAGCATTCAATTACATTTAGAATTTCAGCATTATAAAATGTCTGATACAGTATTATATTGTAATCTTTCTGATGATATATTCTACACGCAAAATCATCTTATTTTATTCGAGTTATTTTCAATTGCCAAGGAAATGATAAATGTTGCTAACTTTGTTTTTGACTGTATAACAACACTATAGATAATTGCACTTACATCACACATATCAAGTAGTTATAAGAGAACATTAAACCTCAATATAGATTATTAAACATTGGAAATCTTAAGACAACATAAATGTTTTTCACAATGACAACATCAAATTATATGTTCATATTTAAGAATTAAAATAAATCTATATACCTAGTTAGAATATCTCTGATGTTAAGACCTGTTTATACAATAATTATAATGATCAACATTAAATGGGTAAACTAATTTTGTTTATTTAGAAAATTACAAGAATATGGAGAGGTTTTCATACTAGAATGATTAAACCACCACTCAACATGTATATAATGACAAATCTATTTTTACAAAATGTATTAAAAAAATGTCAAAATCAATAAAAACATTTTAATCTTTAATCATCAATGATTTTATCGTTTTTATCACTCACGATATCTTTTGATTTGATTATTAAAAATAATGAATACATTGTGTAAAGGTTCATCGTATCATTCTGGTAAATACTTCTTCTTTTTACCCATTTATTATTGATCATTGACATAATATAAACAGACCTTTAAAATAAATACAGTGACACCATGATTACACCCACCTTCAAGGCACTGTGCCATTTAGCAGTCACTAATATTTCACCTGATTTCCTTGTTAAATATACGTAAAGGCAGATTTCCATAAAATAGCTACACTGAGAAAGCACTGTCGGGATGTTGTGTATGGAAACGCTTTCTGTAATTATACATACATATATATATATATATACATACATATATATACATACATATATATATATATATATATATATATATATACTGCATACTA
>JAOTQE010071390.1:0-16927 GCA_025631205.1 Nesometra sesokonis
CACAAATGTAATAACGCCCACAAGTGTAATAACACTTTACCCACAAATGTAATAATGTTACCCACAAATGTAATAACCCACTTTACCCACAGATGTAATAAATTCAAATCAATCACAAATGTAATATTGCTCTTCACCCACAAGTGTAATATTTTTTTTTAATCCTCAATTAAACAAAAATACTCCTAGGCTAATTTTCAGACCCTATATATGCGATTGTTGATGAATGTTGATTCTAACAGATCATACTATATGAAACAAATGGTGCTATTCTCTCATGTGAAACGATTATTGATATGCTACTCTTTTAGACCCAATGCGTCAGTTAGTCAAAAAACTATACATTTTCTACTTAATTTTTGAACTCAACTTTCTGGGTTTTTAGTCTAGTGAGATTTTAGAAAAAAAGATCTGAGGTCCTAGATTCAAATTTGGATAAAACTTGGGAACCAGGCTATTTAGCATAATTTTGGCATGCTGAATCAGATTAATTTGTTCCCAAATGAAATTTTGGGGTTTTGACCTTCTAATTTGCATAAACAAAATGGCGGCCATGTTTTTAAAATTACTTGTGGCATTTACTACAAATTTTCGATAATAATTAATTACAAGTGGGTCTTATTAAATTTTTAGTGCATTAAAAATTGATGATTATTACAAAAAGAAGATTGATTAAAATTTTCTGAAATAATAGGCCTATTACGGTATAGTTCACAAATTTCTTAAAACCCACAAATTTTATTTAAGGGAAATGTGACTTTTAGAGGAAAATTTGGTAAAAGTTTGGAGGAACCGGGCTATTCAGGCCTACCATAATGCTGTCTGCTGAATTGATTAGCCTGGTTCCCAAGTGAAATTTTGGGTTTTTGGCTCTCTAATTTTCATGAACAAAATGGCGGCCATGTTATTAAAATTATTAAATAATTTTGATGTCTTTGCAACGACTAATCATGTAGAGTTAATTTTGATGCCTAATTAATATCGCTATTTATATTCACTTTAATGAAAAGTTTAGACGAAAAATGACCGGAAGTGCTATTTCTTACCTCTTTGACCTTTGACATAGTCTGATTATATCTCAGTAACTATGTCGTAGAGACTTGTGTTTGAGCTTAAATTACTCATATTATACATGCAATGTATAAATATATACATACAAAACATTTCACAACAATAAATATATACAGTGTAATTGTAAATGTTAAGGAGGGGGTGGGGGTGTTAATGATTAAAGAGAGCAAGTTTTTTAAAGTCTTTAACGAAAATATTTTATTTTATTTTATTTTATTTCATTTACATCTAACAGCGATATCGCCAATAACAGGATGTCTTAAAATATAACAGATACATAGAAAAAATATATATAATTGATAAAATTGATAGGCCAACAATACACGTACAATAAAAAAATCTACACTATAAATATTTGGAAAGATGCAGTAAAGAACAAACTTATACTATATTGAACGAGAAACTTTGTTTTTGAAGGTGGTAATACTGTAAAAAAAAAAAAAATCAATAGATTTATCATTACGTAGGATAGTATTGTACTGATGAAAGTCTATGAATAATGCCATTTTTGGTAGCATTAACTAGACTATATGGCACAGAAAATAGATCAGTGTTACGAGAATTTGGTCTTCGAATTTTTAAACGAAATAAAGACAAAAGAAGACAAGTAAAAAGAGAATTAAAACATTTAAAGAGAAAACCATATCAAACAAACCCCTTCTAGTGTGAAGTGGTAATAGAGAAATATGATCACCATCGTTGTTGAAATTGATAAATTGATTGACATTCGAACTGGTCTGACCATATCTCATTAATTATTGGTAACAGAAACATGAGTTCAGGCTTAAAATGTTGAGAATAAATTATGTGTTACTATGTACCGTAACAGAACACATTACTCAAAACTGGATGACCTGGTCCAGTCGTCGGTAACTGGTCATAGAAACGTCTGCATTTGGCTCAAACTGCCCAGAACAAAATACGTAGCCTACATTACTTTAAACATGTTACCGAACAAAAATAACTGGGGTAATGTTATTTGACCAAGACATATCTATATCTTTTTAAATGCTGGCCATGGAAGGCTTTTACCAAGGAAAATCAGATTTAAGATTAATTACCTTTGTTGACTTATTAGTTAATTATAGAAACATTTATGTTTCTGTGTACTGTAATGAGACATTGCACCCCAAAATGACCGATTCTGATAGACCTATTGTACCATAATGTTATACGTAAAATTTCTGGGCAAAAAATTAACCTCCACTTTTGTGAACGTTTCTATTTGAAAAATACAATTATATTGACACTCGCTAAAACCATGGAGCTAGAACACACCATGCTAAAACACACATTGAATTTGTTAAGGAGTTTATTTAAATGAGACGTCTATGTTATGTAGTCGTTAACTGTTTCCTAGAAAATGATGAATATACATAAATTCATACAATTGTTATATTTATATATATATATAAAATACAGCAACACAAAACAATGACATTTTTGTTGAATAGTTCAGACACATTTATTGTTAAAATCTTTTTGTGGCTATAAGGTTTATTGCACTTTTTAAGTTTTTCAACGAGTCAAATTTATTGTTAAAATATTTTTGTGGCTATAAGGTGTATTGCACTTTTTAAGTTCTTCAACGAGTCAAATGGGAAACCATTTTGAACGTCTCACACATAGGCCTACATCGAATTGGTTATATATAATAAGGGCAGTTACGGAAAAAAACACCGCCAAGCTGTTGCAATTGAATTTATTATATTATAGTTGACGTAAGCTTTAAAATGTGGAGTATCAAAATTGAACATCTATAATAATAGAACACAATATACAAAACAAATCCTGTACGGATTTTGTACTATTCTATTGCTTATTACTCAATAACTTCCTGTGTAACAACTCGCACGAGAAGAAAATGGCATAAACGATTTTAATTACAATTTTACAGGTATAATACGGCAACACAATACGTAACACAAAAACTGTTTTTTATTTTTCTTGTTGAGATCAGAATAGGTACCTTTACATAGTCATAGATTGGGCTCCCAAAACGCAAAGTTGGCAGGTATAAAATGGTGTTCAGCACGGTTTTTTTTATATGAAAAGGTGCTCTCGAGCCTGTCTCGAGCTCCAAAAAAGCGCCCTCTAGTTAGCCACTCTGAAGTAAAACCATAGATTTATTGTTACGGCTAGATGGTGATCTTAACACTGTAAAAATGGCAGTCCATGTAGGCGCCTACTATTTTGATTTCTCAGCCTCCGTCACAAACATGTAAGTTATATAATCATAACTGTTTTACAATTATTGTATTATTAACATTTTTTTGTTATAAAAATTATTTACATCTGTCACACATATTTTATGTTGTTAATGTCTATAGATTTGAATTAAATTTTCTTGCATTTATTGATAAATTTAGAACTTCTATAAAAGATTGCGCGTGCGCAATTTCGACGTAGTAACAGACTTAGAACGTAACACGATTTGATTGGCTGGATTCCGAAATAGTAGACACTTACATGGAATTAAACTTTGGGCTATCTATTCTGTGGAAGTTCACTATCTAGCCGTAATAATAAATTTATGAGTAAAACATTTACGCAGGAAAATCTTCTTCAGTACACCCAATGCCTTACACTAATCCCCATCTTCACGAATGGCTATAGAACACCTAGCGGTATTTTAACCAAGAATGGATACGGTTATATGGCAAAGATGGGGAAATCCACGTACAATTATATTGTATAAACAAGGAAATCAAGGCGAGGCTACACTTTCGATTCACTTGTTTGCCAGGGAGTGGATTTACATCATCGAGGAAAAAGATATTCACATTTCCCTTCGGGCTGTACGCTTACAGTAGTTTACTTTATTTCCAATTACAACTTAAGTTGGTTCATTAAAGTTTGTACAGTAGTCTATTACATTTATGTAATACCCAACCCTTGGTAGGCCACGAATATCCCAAAAGCCACCCTTTAGAGGCGCATGTACTTTTTAGGAAATTGTATTATTTTCATCCGTGCGTGGTGCTTTCACCCAGCGTAAAGCTCTGTCCACCACCCGTAGACTATGGCACGCCATAGTAGACACCTGTTGCAGCGACACATCATAGGCCTACTTTTTTAACAATACAAACCTAACACCGCCATATTATTTTATCATCGTCCAATCGTTAGATTTGTTTTGATATCACAGTAAATACTAATCCATTTTAGCTAAGATTTTTACCGCAAGACAAAATTAATGAAGATTATTTTTGTTTAAAAAAGTAAAATCTGCAGGTAAATAAATACATTTAATTCTGCAGTGGTTTATAATAAAAATAAACGGATTATTTTTACGGTTGTGAATAAAAAAAAATGAGTTAGCTATACGAGAGTTTTGGTACAAGTCGATGTTCTACGTAACAAATTATCGTTAACTTAGCTGTAACAAGTATACTGAACATTTTTTTCAATTTAGTCATGGTGAGAATGATGGATGGTTTCAAGCTGAAGGACAATCATGAAGTGAATAAGGAGATACACCTGTATAATTTAAAACGGTTTTAATTAACGAAATTCATTCTTGTGCTTTTGTTAAACAACATGCACAAAACAAATTGAAATTATTCAAAATTCAATTTTGAAGAACTTATTTAATTGAACTCTTGATTTTGAATGATCATTGACATTAGGAGTTGGGCATCTTAATTAGTCAGAATGAAACCGAGTGTTTATGGACGACTATTAGCCAGTTTCATTTTTTTCCCTGAACGTTTGAGGCTGAGTCAATTGGTGGCGCTTTAGTATTACAATTCAACCTCCCGTAAGCGGACACCGTAGGGTCCGTGAACAGTGTCTGCTTTACGGGAGGTAGCCGCTTAAAAGAATTACGGCCGATAGAGGGCCAGAGTTGTAAAATTATGTATACGTCCTTATGTCTCATTTTCACGGCTTTCTCAACAAAAATGACCTCTCAAATTTCTAGACACCGCATTATATATTTTATTAAATATTGTTTGCCATTTTAAAGATTGGTTCAGTAATATGATTCTCAGCAATTACTGTATAATGACGATATTGTACAGGAATGTGTATTTTGTACAGAAATATTACTAAATTTTCCGGGTTGTGTCCGCTAATGGGAGGTAAATTAACACACAAAAAATCTATTTTAAGACAAAAAGTGTCCGCGTCCGCTTACGTGAGTTGTCCGCTTATGAGAGGTACCAAATACACAGATTATATAGGAGAGCAAACGGGTCTTTGAATTAATGTTTGGGAGGTGTCCGCTTACGAGAGGTGTCCGTACAGGAAGGTCCAACTGTATTTATGAGCAGTACTGTTTATGAGAATACAGTATTGGTTCATGCGTTACAAACAACATGCATTACGCACATACTATTAAACATTTTAAACAATAGTTGATACGCTACGATAATAAATTTGATGGTTCCTGATAGAAAAAAGGCGGGTACATAAACTTCTATTAGGCCTACATACATCATTATTTAATATAAACTATATCTAAGGAAACCAAGGCGAGGCTATAGCTTTCTTTAAATGAATTGTTAGGGAGTGGTTTCTCAGGTTCCAGAAATAAAACGAGCAAACTCGACATTTCGGAGTTCATGTTTATACGTTACACTTTGTGTAATTCTAAGTCTGTCTTACCTAGGCCTACATTTTTATTTACTTCAACGTAAGCCTACATTTTTATTTACTTGAACCAACATAATTCTTTTTAAAAAGTTTTGTGCACAATTCTGATTTTTGTTAGATGATTACTAACAGTTTCTTGGCAATGCCTTTTGATCAACTCAAGTCTGTCGGACCCATATTTGAAGAAAAGAGGAACATTGTAATACACTTTTATTTTATTTAATTTCATTTTTGATTTGATTTATTTGAATACATTTATTTTATATATTTAATATGATTTTATTTATTTGTTTGTTTGATTGGTTGATTTGTTTATTTATCTGTCTCTTTACTGCTGTCTGTCTGACTGTCTGTCTTGTTGTCTGTCTGTCTGTTTATTTGTTTACTTATATATTTATTTATTTACAACCAGGCTATTGCACCATGCTGTTAAACACCTCAACTTCCGGGTGCCACATTCCGAGTGTGACAATTGTTGGTCAGTGGAATTGGATAAAAACATACCTTGTGATATTTTAAAAATCCGTTCATAAATGTACACAACAGATGAAAAGAATAACTAAAATGAACATACAGCATTTTTTCTGATAACCACCTCAGGGAGTCTGTGTATTTCTTTGAATAAACTGCCTGCCCCTCTGGGTGCCATACCCTAAATAACCCAACATCATTTATTAATGTTAAAAATGTTTATGTCCCTTCGACACAACCGAATTTCGTCTCATCGGGGGAACAGTTAACACATTTAAACAGTTAAAAATTTAACTGTTTCCTGGTCTCATCTTCTATTTTTGGACACATTTTTCGTCAATATTATACCATTCAGGATACAGGATGTTGACAACGTAATTCTTAATAACCATATTAAACATGGTGATAATAATAACGATAGTAATTATTTGAATTGGTCTATAATCCATACTACAATTTGAGCAACGTTTACCTGTCTGTTTGTCTGTTTGTTCCCCTACTCCTCCTAGGTCCTTGGTCTGATCTCTATGAAACTCGGTGGGTGGATGCAGGGTCAATGCGAAATTGATCTTGAGGGGGTTTTTTTTGGAAAGGTCAAGGTCACTGGGGTCAAAGGTCAAATAACTGCTTTTGCTACTCCTTGGTCCCATCTTGCCCAAACTTGGTGGAAGCATGTAGGTTCATACCAGAATTGCCGATAATGGGTCACGGGGTCAAAGGTCAAGGTCATTGGGGTCAAAGGTCAAATAACTGTTTCGCTATTGGTCCCATTTTGCCCAAACTTGTTGAAAGCTTGTAGATTCACACCACAGTTGCCCATGGTAGGTCACGGGATCAAAGGTCAAAGTTACGGGAACGAGGTCAAAGTTCAAGGTTACGAGATCGGGATTAAAGGTCAAGGTTACGAGGGTTGTCAAAGGTCAAGATTATGGGAACAGGGTCAAAGATATGGGGCCGGTGTCAAAGGTCATGGTTACGGGACGGGTAAGTTGACTGGTGATGATAATAATAATCTTTAATGCTTGTATTAATGTAACTTGTTATAGTATTGGTCCTTGACGAAATTTACAACAATCAAGAAATTGAAATTACATTAGTAAAAAAAAAGTTTGTACTCATTTATCATGAGGTAATAATTATCATGAAATAGCAATTTGTAAAACTATCGCACGTTTTATTATATTCTCATTTTATCCTTCGAATAAACTCTACGCAAAACAATTCTAAAAGTGTCGTTTATTCGAATAAAAGGTTTGGTACGTTATAATTAAATGTAACTACAGGCCTAAACATTTTCCAGACCATGTCTTCAAAACGTAAGTGGACACCCTCGGGAACGGGAAAAGTGTCCACTTAAGAGAATTTCCGTCGATAGGGGGCCACAGTGGAAAACAAAATATGTATACGTCTTTATGTCTCACATTTACGGCTTTCTAAATCTACAAGGTATCGTTTTGTAAGGTGGCCTAACCATAAAACTTACAAACACAATCAGAAGTCGATAATTATTTAAACAGATCAATAAAACCGCCGCACCTTTTTCACATTAATTTTTAGAGTAAAACTCATTATGAGCAGCACATGATATTGATAGGGTTAGAGCACACGTGAAGTTTTGAAGTTTTTGTGTGCTGCAATCTCAGTCGTATAAACAACTAAATAGAATATTTAAAAAAATATAAATAAAATGTTTGAAGATACTTAATCTGCAAAAGGGGAGTTTTAAGGCTCTTCTTAATAGTAACATAAAAGATTCGAACATGAGCCGGGAAAACATTCCAGAGCCTAAGACCATGCACGCCACCTAGGAACGTTCTCCACAAGACTTGCTGATATAAAAGGTAGTGGAGAGAGTGGGGATCTGCACTGTAGCTACAGCAGGCCTACGGTTCTACAGTCTTCTGTTGAAACTTCCGCAGTGGCGGAAGAATGTAGATGATGGGCTCAAAAGCATGAGTTAGTGGAAGGAAGTAATCTAACTTAATGTTGTAAACTAACTTAATGCAAACCATCCTTTCTAATGGTTAACTAAACCACAGGTATAGGATCTGGTTGTCAAACATTTTAACTGTTACTGGTTGTTTACTTAGCCCATCTTAAGAGCGCAGTGGTGTTTTATGGGGAATACATAGATCTTTTATGTTCCACTGATTGTTTTTCCCTGTGTCATTCAAACAATTTTAATGCGTTTACAGGTCAATAATAATAATAATAATAATTCGATTTTTATATAGCGCCTTACACAATACAGTCTCAAGGCGCTGTGGACCAGATGTTACACGTTAGAAATAGATATGCAACAATAGAAATAGATGCAATAAATGCAATAGAAATGCAGCTAGCATTACTTTAATTCCATCCATGTTTCACTTAATGGTATTTAATATTATAATATTATTATTAATTGTTCCAACCTGCCCCATCATCTCCTACTCAAATAAACAATGCTAACGTAGCATTTACATGCCACTAGGGATAGGTAATGTGCAGGTTACATTAGTTCCGCCAATGTGCCATTCAATGGTATTGTAATATTACGATATGATCGTTTTCCAAGTGTCCAAGTGTTCCAAGTGTCCAAGTGTTCCAAGTGTCCAAGTGTCCCATTCTACCCTGCTTCCTCTAGTCATTCAATACAATATTAACACAACATTGTCGCACCACTGAGTATGTGCAGGTACATAACTTCTATAGTTCCAATGTTTCAACCATGGTATTTTATTATTATAATAATATTTTTAAGGTTGTTAACCCGCGGCCCACCTTCCCCTAGTCATTTAAACAATATTACCCCACTGTGGAATATGCAGGTAACATTACTTCAGTTCCAGCCATGTTTCAATCGACGACATTGTAATATTATAATATTATTTTTAGTGATGCAATCTGCTTCGTCTTCCCCTAGTCATATAAACAACGTTAACATGGCGTTTACGCGCCACTGCATGCGCAGATAACATTACTTTAGATCCGTTCATGTTTCGTTCAATATTATTGATATTTTCTATACTGGGTCTTGTATGTCATTTGTGAGTCAATTTCAGTTTTCTACATTACCTCCGCTTGTATGTAATTAGCTGTAAGACAATTCAGTTGAGTTTTCAACATTAACTGTTGTTTCTACATTACCTGTTGTTGTCTAAATTAGCGGTTAACAACCTGTTATCATTGGCAATACCCCACAGCTAGTTTCCCAATATCAGTGGCGTATCTGGAGGGGGTGGGGGTGCTCAGGGTGCTCGAGCAACACCCCCTCTTCGGAGGCAAAAATTAATAAAATTAGGGTAGAAGTGTAAAAATTTGGGCCTCGAGCTATGAGCCAGCACCTTCAGAAAAAAAAAATACAATACGGCGAGGTTAAAGCACCACAACATCATACATTGCACTATAAAGAACGTGCCAATCGGGTGCCTACGTGTTTTTTTTTTTTGCTTGTCAAACTCCAACCCAGTGTCGAGCACTCACTCCGCCGATTCATGGGTAGGCCTACTCCTGGGTGGAAAGCGAGACAGTGTAATAAAGTGTAATACCCAAGAGCACAAACATTCGACCAGTATACTTCAAATTTTGCACCGTGCGAATGGGATTTCGGCGACCGCTCCACCAGCTGGTCCACAGTCGATCAGCGTCTATTAAATTTACAATAACTAGTCAAATTACCCGTCCCGTAACCTTGAACTTTTACCCAGTTCCCGTAACCTTGACATTTGACCCCGTGACCCATCATCGGCAATTCTGGTCTCAACCTACATGCCTCCACCACAAAGTTTGATGGAAATCGGACCAAGGACCTGAGAGGAGTAGAAGAACAAACAGACAAACAAACAAACGTTGCTCTCAAATTATAGTATGATGTAAAACAACACATTCATATATCGACGAATGTCAAATAATCACACATGTCATAGCTTTATTAGCTTTATCAACCACATAGGTAAAAAAATGTAATTTCGTCCACTAGAGAAATACAATTAATATTTCGCTTAGTGTAAACATTTTTACTTTTACTTGCGACAACAGCCGCAATGTAAAATTCATAAGCTATACCAATTCTTCCAGGGGCGAATCCAGCCGCGCTGAGAAGAAGTGCCCGATGCAAAAGTTGGACAATCGTAGGTATGAGGTTTTGACAAGAAAATGAAAACAATAGACGTGGGTCCAGGGCCCGCCTAGGGTCCGAAAAAATTCTTTTTTCTGCAGATGCTCTCTGGTGTACTTTTAGCGCCCCAAAATTGTGCAAAAAAATATATATTTTTTGTTTCAAAGGAGGTCGGGGGGGGGGGGGTGGTCCGGTGCTCCTCTTTGGATCCGCGCCTGTCTTCCATTAAAGAAACGAAGGCAAAATTTGACTAAAGTATGACATGAAGCAAGGGCCGACGCCCACGCACTCAGTGGCGGCGCAAAAAGGAGTAAGAAGATATTCTCCCATCGTGACCCTCGAAGATAATTTTAGGTTTCGTTTTTTTTAGGTCTCAATTTTAGGTTTACTCTCAATTTGCCTCTGAGAGTGTTCACAGGAAAAAATTCCGTCTAAAGCATGGCTCTTGTGATTTTCAATTACAATATTCTCTTTATTAACGTGTTCTCTGCAAACATTTTAGCGGTTAGGAGCATTTCGCGGACACTTGGTCACCGTACTTTGTCACACAAGTTTAGAAATTTATTTAATTCGGTCTTCAGTTCGTCTGTTTAATAACCATTTTATAAGATAAAATAGGCCTAATAATAAATTTGAACAATTGATTTTATTGATTCTAAAATTTCATTTTCCCTAAGATTGTAACGAGAAGTTGAGTATAATTTTCTAAGGTGTTTATACGGCAGGATCACGTCAGTAACGAAGAACTGCTAACCAAGACTGGAATAGAGAAACTAAGCACAATAATAATGAAAAGGAGATGAAAGTTCAGTTGACATACAAGGGAGGAACCGACAAACATCTGTAACATAGCATTAACATGTGAAAAAAGCTAGGCAGACCCAAAACAACTTGAAGGCGAACTGTAGAAAAGAAACTGAGACATGCTGGATGGAGGTCATGAAAAGAAGCCAGAGCTGCAGCTGCATAAAGGTAAGTCTGGAAACGTAGGTAGAATCTTTATGTTCCACTAGGCATCTGGAGGATGGTAGTTAAAGTAACATGTCTATGTAAAACCGTCTAACAAAAGACGTTGCAAGTACCGCGCAAGTTTATTTCCACTACACCGTTGTTTTAACCACAGTACACGGCCGTCTACAACGGCTGCAGAACAGGATTTCTCTCATTGTATCACGTTGGTTGTAGAACGTTTGCCAAGACGAATGAGCCCTCTATGTAGATTTTGTTTAGATTATAGTACGGTGTCTGCTATTGCCCTAGAAATCAAATTTCAGTCGATGTGACCAGTGATATTTCGTTTTCTGATTTATTTTTTTTAAGCGGATATAAAGACAAGTGTACGTGTTTAAAACTGGTGAAATAAAATGTGTAAAAACACGGTCCAAAATGACTTCTAAAGTTGTCCCAATTCCCCCTCCTCAACCAGCCCCGCTACTACCCTTTAGAATTATATACGTCTCATATAATACTTTTATTCTAGATCAATGCCTGTTAGGACTGCTCGGCCAGAGGTTACGTGTTTATATATAATAGATACATCGAGACCAGCTAAGGAATTCCAAACAAAATATTTCACCAAGGATTAAAAGCTGGGATATTATTTGCCATTGTATAATTTTAATTGGTAACCTTAGATTATCAATAGGCACTATAATGTTAACACCAACACCACAAACACTTGAGCTTCTTACGAAATCAAGTAGATACTTGAGCGCAGTCCACGATATGGCGTGACCACTGGGACATTATACCATGGTCACGCAATTCCGAAATTAATTATTATTCAAGAATTACAGGTAGTACATGGACAAAAGGAGTAACAAAAGGGAAAACAAAAAATAGAAAGGGGATTAGGATAGCGTAAAATAAAACGAGAGAGATGACATCACAATTTAAACAAATTAGGCAGGAGCGTAAAATAGCGACAATTCTAGCGATGGACTTCACACTTGGTGAAATAACATGAATGATGATATGATGATGATGATGATGATGATGATAAAAGTGTGTATTGAACATTTTATGAGGTAAAATATCATTACAAATAATTTACTGTAGGTTTACCGTTCCTTTCCATTGACAATAGTGGATCTTTTTTTCTAAACGAATTAGCGAATGTTTCATTTGCATCACCATCTGAAACCTTGTTAAAAATAAATCTTAAAAATCACAGATTTAAATCAATTAAAATTTAATTATTTAATGTTTCAATACTCACAAGATCTACTTTCAACATTTACAAGTTTTATTATGCAATTCTACTCATACTTATAATTTTAAAAACACAATATTTATTTCATATTCCTTTTGTAAGACCAAGAGCTGGCCTATTCATATTCATATTCATTTCCGTTTACGGACTAAAGTTATGGAACGATACCCGAAGGTAAATTTACAAACTGTACAAACACTAATAACTTCAGAAAACAGATGATAAACTAATTTTTAGAAATGTACCATTCGTATTTTTGTACACCTTTCATATTTATTCTATGACATTTAAATTATTATATAAACCGTACTATCATGGAACTGATACTATTAAGTTTAATTTGTTTGTCTCATCTTGGTCAAAGAATATGTGATCACATTTAGGCCCTAATCAGGGAACAGTAAAACAATTTACTTTGATGAGTTTAATTTAATGTATCACTACATTATTAGGCCTCTTATTATTATTGATTAATTGAATAAGTGTTACATGAATTGAATTGAATTAATTAAAAAATAAAGAAAGATCTGCTATTTTCATAAAACGAAAGTAACAATAGCCCTCAGTAAATTGAAATGAAATACAATACTCTATTTAAAAAAATGGTGTACTACCTGAATTATTCTTTTGAACTTGTATATTATCAATAGCCTAGTTTTAAATGAAGATGTAGATTGTAAATTGCATAATAAAGGATAAAGATGAGTAAATCCACGCAAGAACAAAATAGCTTGAATGTTTTGAACATTTTTAAAATAACTTTGTTTTAAATAGCACTGCAGGCTGTTTCTATGATGTGCCTCAATTTGAATTTGCTTTCAAAAAAGTAAAATAAAAGGGGCGCTTAAAATAAAACAGTAAAAAAAATGAGAAACGCGTTTTCCTTCAAACGAATAATGGTCTATCTCTTTTTTAATAGGTTTGCGTCATGAACATTATTAAATCAACTGAAATTATGCCTCGAAAATCTTGGACTACAAATTTCAAATCCACTTTAATCATTCAGAAAACTGTGTTAAAAAATTAAACATTTTGGGCAAACTAGTTTAGCTAGTTTTAAAGGGCAGGTTCACCAAAGAAAAAAATATCTTCCTTTGTTTTAGTTTATCATAAAAAGTATATTCAGTCCTGTTTCTGAATTTTTAAGATTCATTTTACCTATCAAAATTATTGGTGACGACGGAAATTGCTAAGTGGGGGAATAGTTCAAATTACAAGATAGAATCCCTATTCTTTTACATAGGCCTACAAATTGTCTGAAAGAGGGGTATTTTAAATCAATTTTAAAAAATCAACGGTCGTTCTAAAAGTATATAGAAAATAATATTCTTGTGTGTTTTAACCAAAATTGTTCATTTCTGATGTTTTTTTATAGTGTAAATTAGCCATTTTTATTTGATTATATAAATATAATAAAAAAAATTACCCACTTTGCTATTTTGTGTGTAAAATAATAGGGATGGAATCTATCTAGCCTTTCTTTATATAGGCCTATATATATTTTTTTATTCATGAGACTCAAGGGGAAAAATAATCCAAAAAACTCCCAAATAGGGCTGAATATACTTTTTATGATTAACTAAAACATAATGAATAATGATTTTTTGGGTGAACCTAACCTTTAAGCCGGTTACTTCAAGGCCGTCGACAAATATTTTAGCACTCAATTGACAAATAAACAGGGATCAAAGCGAGTGAAAATGTTTAGTTAAAACGAATCAAGTTCCGGTCAACTTTATCTTTATTAAAATTTGACTAAGATTTCAATATTGGTTTCAATTATTCTTATGGCACGGATGTTTTTTGGTTTGTAAAAACTGTAGAAATGAAATGAAATTTAAGTAACAATTTATGTGGTTTTCCTTTTTTTCACCACTGTCTAATCCCTTTTATTCCAGATTTTAGAATATCCGCTGATTTACCCGTTGGACGTGGGCATGGATGCCTACGTCATCGTGTTTTGTTTGCCGCTGGCAATCCATCTATTTATTTTCACTTCATTTCATATTTCTTCTATTAAAATGTAAAAAGCAATAGAGTTCACATTATGAAAATAAATCAAAGACAAGAAACAAGAAACAGCACGCTCCAAAATGATTCCATCACTGTCGACAAAAAATTATTAGTCAGAGATAAAAACTTAAAATGCATATTTGCCCTGATGGAACATTTTGTCCAAAATGACTGTAACAAAGCCTGACCATTGACCTATATTACAAATATTTTCATTGTATCAACGTAACTAATGGTCGTTGAGTGTTGTATGGTGTCAAAATGCTCGGAAGATACACTTTTCTATTTGCTATGATGAATTATAAAAATGACCAGAAAGTGGGTTATTGATCTTTGACCTACAATAAATTATATTAGAAATATAGGCCTAAGTATTCTGAGCAGTTTTATACCAAAATTAAGACTCTACGACTAACAGTCTGGATATATTGTCTGCTAATAACATTCCATGCACTACAGGTTAAAGGTCAATAACTGAATTTCCGGTCACTTAAAATGTTTCATTAGTTTAAAGAGGAATATATGTACTGTATTCTGAATAGTTTGACCCAAAAATAAAAAAAAACTCTACAACCACTAGTTGCTGATATAGATTGTTACTGAATGGAGACCATTTTGGACGACTTTCAGTTCTCACAGGGTTTCTCCACATTTTGGCTCGCCTCGCTTATTTACCTATTTACTTCTTCTAAATGAGAAGTCCCCAAAACTACAGACACTACTACATATCAAATTTTCTAACTTACGTCTTAATTACGACAGCGACTACATCTTAATTACGCGCTTTTTTAAAAGTTTGAAATACGAAAGATCATAATTAGTTAAAATGAATAATTAACTAAACAAATTTTTAAAAACCAAACTTTTTAGCGGTATTATTTTATACAGGCGTTGGAAAAGACTAGACGAAATACCTTTTTGACGGCTACGATTGTGTAGTGAAGTATTATTCTACTTTTTCCTTTAATTAAATTTTGTCAAATTACAGAGATGAGCTCATTTATCAATCCCCAATTACATATAGATAATTATTAAATATTCTCGGAATTTATTTGCAATCATTCAAATGCATTTAATGTAGAAAATATGAACAAACTACGAATTAAAGTCAATTTTCATGTTATTACACAATTATCTATTGGCAGACAACGTCACAATATTGGAAGATTATTGGATTGTCAACGAGGTGATAAAGCAATTTAATGAAAAGTTAATTTTGTTATTGTATATTTTATGTTTGTACATCTCTATGGTTACAGAGACATATGTAATTATCAGAGCTTCATAATATTTAAATTGAGATAAACAATTTAATTATTTATATTGATGAAATTTAATATTATGAGACATCAATTGTATGATAATTGTTTTCGCTTTTAAATTGTTGACGACAACATCGTTGCCAACCATACCATAGCCATCATCATTAAACATTATCGCGTCATCCACTATCATCCGATTCGTGTATAATATCAAATTAAATAGGAGATGGTGGAGGTGGATATATTTAATACAATGGATGATGATAAACAAATTTGATATATAAATTATTGAACTTCTAATCATTTTTTAGCCTATAACTAGTTCTTAATAGAATTATGACTACAAACAATAACAATAGCCTACTTTTTATTATTGAAAGTTAACCTATAAAATATTTGTATCCGTATACTAAAATAATTCATCTATAGAAAATAAAAAATACACCCCAAAGCAGCCCCTTGAGCAAGCATTGGGTGATTTGATAGGGAAAACAAGTTTTGATAAACATCCTGTAGGCCTATTACCTATGCAAGTAAACATGAGAAAATTGATAGTGCATTGTGTCAGTAAACGGGGAATTTAGAATATAATAATTCTTTAAATAATTTCGTGTTAGGCCTACATCAAACAAAAAAAATCCCGCCACTTACGGGATGAGACCTCATTATACCGTCACGCCTACCTCATGCTTTCTAATCTCACTCTGGCTAAGTCGAACCCCGAAACTCTGAATTGGCAATGTACAGTTGAACCTTCCGTAAGCGGACACCCTTGGGTCCGCAAAAAGTGTCCGCTTACAAGAGGTGTCCGCTTAGAAGAATTTCCGCCGATAGAGGCCAGAGTTGTGAAATTATGTATACGTCCTTATGTCTCAGATTTCACGGTTTTATCAGCACAAATGTAATCTCAAATTTCTAGACATTAAATATTTTTATCACTTTTAAGATTGGTTCAGTCATTGCACTAAAAGGACTATTTTGTACAGAAATTTGTATTCATTGTACAGAAAAAATGACTAAATTTTTCGGGATGTCCGCTTACGGGGAGTAAATTTACATACAAATAAAACCAAATTTTAAGACAATAAGTGTCAGCGTCCGCTTACGGGAGGTGTCCGCTTACGAAAGGTACCAAATGCACTGATTAGATAGGAAGAACAAACGGATCTTTGAATTAGTGTCCGTTATGGGAGGTGTCCGCTT
>JAOTQE010071401.1:0-16927 GCA_025631205.1 Nesometra sesokonis
AATTGAAGAGACATTTGTTCTGTGACGCATTTAATATGCCCAGATCTTTACATCAGTGTTGATGCAGGATGAAAAGCACCATGAGCGTCAGTTCTGGCGGATACCGGCGCCATACAAATGTCCATTATTATTATTATTATTATTATTATTATTAACATCATTTTTTTTAAGCCTAGTAGATTAATTACAAAGCGTATGACCTACAATCATACTTTGCCTAAAAACAAGAAAATTATTGATAAAGTGTCTAATAGAGTTCAATAAATATTGTGATTATTCCACTTAAGAATAAAATTAAAATATGTGCAGGTTCTGTAACTGACAATTTTTGAAAATATGTTTATGATGTTAAACAGGTAAATTTTAAAGAAATTTATCTGGAATTATTTTTAATTGGCTTTTCTATGCTCACTCTAACCATTCACAAAGTCCCCAATGGCTACTGGAATTCTCATTTGGCTGAAATAAAAATTACCTTTTTGCCAATTTTTCTAAACTGAAAATCCCAAAAAACTGTCCATTTTGTGGCCATTTTTATTGGTTTTTTTATCATTTTAAAAAATTTGGCTAAAGACTTTATAATTTGGCTAAAAATATCAGACACCTTTAGCAGTTTGGCTAAAAAAAATGACCCGAGAGTGAGCGTAGCTTTTAATCATTATGTGTTTAATACTGTATTATTTCTATACCAGTAGAGTAATAATGTAGACAGGAAGGGGTGCAGGAATAAGGCCTGTCTGGGGAAACGTCAAGCGGCCACCTCCAATAACGGACACTCTTTTATTTTAAGCCCATTTGTTTTTCCTATCTAATCACTGCATTTCGTTCCTCTCATAAGGGGCTACTCCCGTAAGTGGCCGCGGCCAACTTTGAACTTAAAAATTGTGTTATTTTGTATGAAAATTTACTTTACTTTATTTTTTTTGGACAACGATTTAAATTTCCAGTATATAATATGCCTCCTTATAATGACTTTATTAAGTTTGTTATACTTCCAGTAAATGTTTTTTCGTATGATGCTTATAATATCCATCAGGAATCTTGTACAGGAACGAGGGCGATGTTTTGCCCTCTATTGACCGAACCTGTCATAAGCAGACACCTCCCGTAATCAGACGTTTACAGGAGGTTCCACCAAAGAAATATATAGCACAAGAATGAGACGCGATTTTTGCGTGATTTAGAATGGAACTCTCAAAACGGCGCACCAGACACTAATTTTTCTGCCAGATGCTTGGGGGCGGGTTGCCCGTTTGCATAGTAATTGGAATACTCTCTGGTAACGATCAAATGTGGCGCTTTGTGGGTGGGCTGTGCGAACGTAGAATACGCGCTTAGAAAAGTGCACCGTCTTGGGTCCGATTGAATTTGGAACCCGGATGGAGTTCCGCGCACAATAGAATGTGGTCGATCTTTCCCTTTGTATTATCTTTGGTTTAACTGAATTACAATTTAAACCTTGCCTAATTCGATTGTGAGCTGACTACTCTAATAGCCAACATGGGTTTATGTCAAAATATATTAAAGTATAAATTAACTTGAAGTCTATACTTGTCAGCATATTTTAGATTTAATTTAGTTTCAAATTTAACAAAATTTAGACCAAAAACAATTGTAGGCTTGTTGTACATGTTTCTAACTTACAGTTAAGCCTAAAAATGACTAAATATTGCTAGATAGGCATAGCTGTTTCTTTGGAGTACTGTATGTCTTTTTTTTTACTCCTTTGTAACTAGCCTAGGTCTTACAGGCAGATATTAAAAACCTAAAATCACCAGCATAGTGCAGATGAAACCCTATTTATGCCAGTGATGTTTTGCTAAAGATATTTCGTCCTAATTTCAAGGGTTGCTAATAGCCAACATAGGTTTTTATGTCAAAATACATTTCCTCAATAATAGATATTAATTGCTGCATAAGTATAAATTAATTTAAAGTCTATACTTGTCAGCAGATGTTAGATTTAATTTAGTTGCAAATTAAACGAAAAGTAGGATATCTAGCACTCTTCCAATACGTATCCAGTTGTAGTAATGTCTGCATTTTGACAGTTGGAACTTTTGTAACATTTGCCTTTCAAATAAGATTTTTAGCTGGTGTATAATTCATAGTGGCTGATTAATTGGCTTTCATGGAAACAGTAAAGTTCCGGACAAAAATTACTGTGACTAAGATATGAGACATAATATGAGATCATAGTTTTTATGGGTCATCATTTTATACCTGCCAACTTTTTTTGGTTCCAATGCGTGAGACAAACCCCGACACCACTATCTGGACCGCATCCTCTTCAATTTCAATCTGAAAAAAAAAACGCCACCTGACCATTTTTTGCCCGTTTCTACCCAAATTATCGCTTTTTTGGGGGCGGTTTTTACCATATTTGGCTCTATATTGTGTCATGCGCGAGAAAAGATATTGAGATGATTGTTTATGAGTGAGGATTCTCCTAATGCTTGAGATAAATTGATTTATGCGTGAGACGTCAAAAATAGCCTCCAATGCGCGAGACTCACGCATAATGCGTGAGAGATGGCAGGTTATCATTTTAAAAAGTCACGTCAAGTCAGTCAAGTCCGTCAAGTCAGTCAGTAAAGTCAAGTTGTAAAGAAAAATTTATAATCAAAAGTTACCTGCAGGGGATGGGTTTATGGATGAGAAACATGAGAAAAAAACATCACTTAACTTGGGCTGAGGGGAGAAAATTTGGGGAATACTTGTAATATTAATAAATAATAATATACGGTAATGCTTTTTTTCTTAACATCATTTTGGAGCTGTGACCAAACCACCATGCCCTAGACTTTAGGAGGTACTACAGAGAGATGCCCTTTTCTTTCTGAGTGATTTTACCACCGACATTATACATTGGATAATGGCAATATAATATGCCTAGGGTCTGAGGTGGTACAGTATAAAGAATGCCCGCACTGTACCGGCATTGAAGGAAAAGCACCCCTTCACACTAAAGATGGCATTCATGAATTACAGCAATATTCCCATTTTACAGTTCTGTATGAAAGGTGTGAAAGTGAAGTGAAAAAAGTCAAACAGGTTACCGTACAAGGCTATGAAAAATGTGAAGTCCCACAAAAGGAGTTTCATAGTGGAAATTCCAAAATTGATTTATTGGTACAATCTAATCGAGCATAAGCGGTAATCCACACATTTGAACGACATTCATTGGATAGGTAGATACAAAATATGAGCATTTGAAATGTTCATGTATGGAAACATGGTTTTCAAAAAAATGTCCCGAATCTAAAAAGAAATAATTAAAAGTATAAATCTCAGAAAATCTGCATGAAGGACATTTTCCTGCATAAAATTACGACCTAACAAATATATTATATTGAAATGTAGTACCATAGTACTCATAATTAATTAAAACTAAATTTCTAAAAAATTTGACTTTAGACCTATTTTGGCGATTCTTAATTTTTATCGTACGTATGATGCGACTCATTTTATGGCGAGACAAATTAGTAATCTTTACGGATAAACTTATGTCCGCAAATTCGCAAGATTAGTTATTTGTCATGAACTTTTGTCTGGGTTAAGACTTTTTTCCTGGTCGTTTCTGATTCAAAACTTGTCAACCGAATCGGGGATGCTTGGACACCAGAAAGGTTCCTAATTGTGTAAAATTGCAATTTCCTACATCTGGTCTATCCTTGGTTGTTAATTTCCTTTACCCAGAAATAGATTTTTCTGCTTTCGCCAAATGAGAAGTCAACAAACTGTTCGCCATCATTCTTTGAGATGACATGGTTGTGTTCGGACCTTCTGAAAAACGCTGTTTTACTAACATGACGCTTACCATATGGATTCTTTCTGTGTTTAAGTAGTAGAAAAACTGCACCTTTTTGTTTGGTGGTTGTCCAATTCATTTTGGACAATTATACAGTACTAAAAATTTAGTATTCAAGCCCTAACACTTTCATTTTTTCTGGTCAATTGATTTAAGGTAAAGTTTATTTGCTTGAATTATGGAATGGCATCTTAATACTCGTGATGTTCTTTTGAAAGTGTGTAGTTAAATCTAACTGAATTGTTTTCTTGTTTGTTTTTTTAATTAAAAAAATGTCAGTCTGTAATTTTATCTGTTAAATTTTCAATTGCACAAAGACTTTGTTTGAATTAGCCTTAACAAGTTCTGTCTCAAACAACAGCTCTTTATTTCTTTCGCCAGAAGATTTTATTTTCTAGCATTGGGAATTGATAGAGAAAGAGAAACCAACAGCTCTTTATTAAGTTACCCATATACCATCATTTAATTGATTTTTGTTTTTTTTAGCATGGGGAATAGGCAGGGGAAGACAGCAGCGAGTAGCGATGACATGCAGAAGAGAAAGGAACCTACACCAAAGCAGCCAGACCCACCACCACCAGTAGTCATACCGCAAAAACAGCAGAATGTGGAGCAGAAAGCACCGGTGGAAGAGCCACCACCGAAGATTGAACCAGCCCCAGTTCCTAAGCAATGCCTTCCTAGCCTGGACATTTACAGAGAAGATGTTCAGAAGTTGCTGTTTGGCCAGGTTGGCTTTGTCAAAAATTTACCCAAACCTAGGATGGTCCGAATGTTCATCAGTGCTGTTGCAGTCGGTAAGTAAATACAGAGATTTTGTTTTGCACGATGGTTTGTTCCAAGATGGTTAACACATTGTCAGAGATACGCAGTGCGTGTTCTTAGAGCAACACATTTCCTTTTTCAAGACGGCGATGAACTTGCCAATTTCATCATGACCAAGCTTTACATGATGGTATGTAGGCCTAAGGATAGATAATTTTCAGTCATTATTTTGACACCATTGATAAAACTGAATTCACTCTTCTTTATGAAGTCAACAAACATCCCAATTGTGATTTTAGGTAACTTTGACTACAACAATTTCGATCTTGATGATTACAAAAAGAGAAAAGAAAACTAAGAAGGCCTAGCCACCAGCCTAGTCTAGAAGCCTAGGCTTAGTAGCCTAGCCATAACTAATCATATACTGGATTGATTTATCCTTGTTCACTGATTGGTTAAAAGCATGTCATGTGATCAAACATAATCCAACCACCAAAGTGATATTTACGTATCCGTAAATAGTAAAAGACTATTTACGGATTCTGTCCCAATCTCATGTAACCCCGGCGCTTTTACCGGTTGCGACTGCAGTATTAATCACTGCACTGAAAGTAAGTTTAAAATCCATTATTCAAACCAATCAATGAACAAGAATGTATGAATCCAGTATGTAAAACAATACTGAGATGATAGGCTCTGGATTAAAACTATGGGTCCCTTAGTAACTGCAAAAGTACTATTTGCTTTGGGGTGCGCCCCTCAGCAAATAGTACTTTTGCAATCACTTTAGGACCCATAGTTTTAACCAGAGCTTTTCATCTCGGTATATATTTGTATACTATACTCTACACACTCTTGAGGGGTCTTGTAAATTAAGATCACATTCACAACTTGAATTGCACTTAGATTTGGGTTGTCTAGTCGTTTAGAAATTTTAGAAGTTCAGAAATTGCCTGACTACAAAGCATATATTCAAATTTCTGCGGACTATATTTTTTTCCTTTTCTTTTAGTGTTTTTTTTTATATATAAACAAAATTTCATATTCTGTTTTTTATCTCCAGATTCTGATTTAGAGAGAAACATTTTCTGGAACAACATCTATCCAACATTACGTTCGCACTGCTCAGATCTGGGCTACGAGTTTCTGGCTGTAGATCCACAAGAGGGTGCCTGGGACAAGCTTCTAAAGAATAAGAATACTCGAGATATATGCTCAAATGTAATCCGTGAATGTCAAGCTAAATCAACTGGTCCTAATTTTTTGGTTAGTGATTTTTTAAACTAAAGCCCCTTTCACACAGAAAATATCGCAATGTTACCATAACCATTCCAGGATTATTGCCGGTTTAAACCCTTTCACACAGAAGGCCAAATTCCGGTAGTATGACGGTTTCCTGTGTGAAAGGGTCCAAGCGAAAGGCGTAAAATTGGTAGTCTTAAAAATACAGGTTTCCAACTTTGACCTTTGTTGAGTTATGCTTCACTGCATAAGCAGGCATTATGAAACATTTCATACACAACCGGCTAAAAGTAGTGACGTTAATATAATTGTAATATGTCTAGGATCTGAGGTAGTCTAACGAATACCGGCATTTAATGGAAAGTACCCTTTCACACTTAAGCCAAAAATAGGGATGCAGATGATGATATGTCATCATACACCCTAAATTAATAATATTAAAATATGAATAATAATGATAAAAATGTTGATATTAATTCATTTTTAACAAATGTACCCTGGTATAAACCTGGTGAAATTAGGAGGGTCTTTTTTTTCAAACATGCTGCTTAAAAAAAATCATATTTAGAATTTATTCATGCAAGTACAGTATGGTAGTTCTGTTTTGTATTTTTTTTATGTGCAAATACACAACTGATCAAAACTTTTGTTTCTTTATAGTATCAGTTCTGACCCAGTGCATGCTTTGATTAAACTTTTCTAAATTTGAATGGGGTCAAATCTGAGTAGCCTTCCTGTACTTGTCATTTACCTATTAAATTGTCTATCATTGGTAATCTCTTAGCCTAGCATTAAGCTGTAGTCTACGCCTTTAGATTATCCCATTACCCAGTTGTCTGATACTCTGGGTTCCCGCATGCACATCAGTGTACATGATACTCACTCGTATTAATCTGTAGACTGTATTACGATTTAAAATTACTAACAACTTTGAACTTGGATCCAATGAACCTATTCAACAATGATAGACACAATGGCATTTGTTTTCCAAAAATATAACAGTTAGGTTAGCCTACAATGTGGCAGGCCTTAAATTTAGGCTTTGTAGGGGCATGGAGCAAATGGTAGGGACAAGGGCATGGAGCAAATGTTAGGGACAAGGGCATAGAGCAAATGGTAGGGACAAGGGCATGGAGCCATTGGTAGGGACAAGGGCATGGAGCAAATGGTAGGGATAAGGGCATGGAGCAAATGGTAGGGGCAAGGCCATTTTGGCTTGATTTTGAAGTGTACAACTAGCATAAACAAAGTACCAGAGGCCACTTTTTACAAATAATATCCCTGCGTATTAATACTGAGAGTAAGGGGTACTAAGACCAAAATGACTTTATTGATAGTAGCACAGAGGCCAATTGAGAGGGCACCAGAAGCAAATTGCCTTTGTGCCTTGATTAAATTTTAGCCCTGATGTGGTGATTTGTTCAGACTGGGGAATGTAAATGGTAAATATTTTACAGACACATGAATAATTCCAGCTAAATTAAAGTTTAATACATAAAATGACTTATTCTATTAAAATCTATATAATAAAGCCACCCAAAATTGATTATAACATGTCCAAGTTTAGTGGGCTGTACAGGCCTCGATTTTTGTTTTTGTTTTGACTAGTCCACTGGGCAAGTTGACTTTACATTTTCGGTCTTATTGTCACTTACCGACGAGAATACGACCGAAATCCAGTTTTTTTCGAAACCGTATTTCCCGTCAGTGGTCAATAAATGATTGTAGCTTAATGGAGCGCAGTAATTCTATGTGCCAATGGGGGAATAAAATCGTGCAAATTGTCAAGTGATAATGGCTTAGGCCTAGGAGTCAGAGTCGGCTCACAGTCACGGTGCTAGCCTAGGCCAGGTACTGTAAACTTGAGGTAGGTGAATCGTGTGGGGGGGGGGGACTGCCTATTAAACATTGTGTATCATGGAGAAGCACTCTAGTCATTATGGTCCTCAACTAAAAATTATTTTCTGAACAGACAACTGATTTACTTTGAACGTAATAACAGGTAAAAATCGTGAAACTTGTTTGAAATCGTCCTATCGCGAAAATAAAAGTTAACAAATGTTAAAAATCTTAAATCGCGAAATGTAGGGCCGCGAAAATAAAGGGATCTACAGTAATTGCAGTATATTATTTTATTTTTTATTGGAATTGGTGGTAAACAAAACAGATGATACACTAAACAGGAAAAGAAAATGTTTGAATGTTATTTTTTTCATTCCACATGTGTTAATGATACAATGACAGTTCACATTTGATTATTTTTATTCAACAAGTGGGAGGCCTAGGGTAGGCTAGTTGTTTTGTTGTTTCAATGATTTGACCAAGGCCACACATTAATCTTTATTTTCGCATTTCAGCTAAAAATTGCACCACGATAATTGGTTATTTGCCGTTCTAACCCTCAATCCATATAATGTTTTTAATCAGAAGTTTTAATCACTTTTTTTTTTCGAACTGGTCCATTTCTACTGTCAGAAAATAATTGATTTAAAAAATGATGATTTTTAATCTGTTTTCCTCTTCTGTAGGAGTAGGCCCTTAGGTACTCAGAATTTATTGGACACCCTTAGCTTATTATGAGGTGGGGGATGTTCGGGTAAGAGGGAGATGAACCTCTGAAGTTGGTCATTAAATTTCTGCAAGTAACAATATCTAGGCTTATGCTAAGGTTATTTTTTTCTTAGCCAAACTGGCTAAAGGTTGCCGATTTGTTTTAGACAAATTATTTAATTTTAAAAAAGTGATTAAAAAATGTAAGAATGGCTGCAAAATGGACAGTTTTTTGGGGGTTTTCATTTAGTCAATTTGGCGAAAGAGGTAATTTTTACTTCAGCCAAATGAGAATTCCAGTAGTCATTGTCAACTTGGCAAATGGTTAGAGTGAGCACAGGATGTATAATAAAAAAAAATAGGAAGATCGCAAAAACGATTGTAAACATCATCTTAATTTCTGTGACATCATCTCAGACTTAATTGACTGTCGTCAATTCCATGACATCATTTCACAGTCTCAATTAATCATCTTAAATTTCATGACATCTTAAGAAAGATGAGTCTATTGTTTAATTATGCCCCATTGTTAAGTCGGTAACAAACAGCTAATACATTGCTATACAACAATGGTGGTGGCTGTTAATTAGATGAGACTTGAAAGTAGATCATTAAAGACAATGAAGATTCAAGGATGATTGTACTATGCAGTTCTGTCACAATTTGATTTGATTTATTTGGTTCATTGAAACCTGCATTACAAAACAAAGTAGACTAATTGAACCAAGATAACTAAAAATGTTTAAAATAAAATTATTTCCATTTGGGTGGTCATCAATGTTGAACAATGAATTTATATACTGAAACAACTTCACCTAAGTACATAAAACATAATTACAGGCCTGATTCCAAACAATAATTTTACAAAACTTCGATTTAACGTAAGAAATATTAAATTATTTACAAATTACGATCTACTTGATTTGATTTATTCGGTGTAGAACACCAAGGATAACCCACGAAAGTCCGAAGTGGACTCCGAAAGACGGTGCGCTAGTAATTTGTATTTCAACCCTCCAGCCGAAACACGAGAGTGGCGTGGTGTTGAATCGAACCGTGAGTAAATCACGGTTCAGCGCGCAGCACAGTGATTTCCACCAGCTAAACCAACTGAGCTAAATGCCACTCATAATGGAAGTAAAAATGCCATTTGAAAAAAAAAATGTAAAAATACCTTTTTTTTAAATATATTATTTATAAGATAATTGGTTTGAATTATTCGGTGTAGAACACTAAGGATAACCCACGAAAGTCCGAAGTGGACTTATTTCCAGTGGGGTCCTTCTGGTGGTGATTGGGCAGTACACCGGGAGACAATCCCCTACTCCTTTTCGAGGAGTGCACTGCGTTCTTTAAAATGCACACGAGCCATGCTGTACATGGGACCAATGGCTTAACGACTCATCCGAAAGACGGTGCGCTAGTAATTTGTATTTCAACCCTCCAGCCGAAACACGAGAGTGGTGTGGTGTTGAATCGAACCGTGAGTAAATCACGGTTCGGCGCACAGCACAGTGATTTCCACCAGCTAAACCAACTGAGCTAAATGCTACTCATATGGAAGTAAAAATACCATTTGAAAAAAAAATGTAAAAATACCTTTTTTTATATATTATTTATAAGATCTTTACACATTTTAGATTTTAAAAACATGGAAAATTAAGAAATTTGTAAAATTATTAATTGCTTGTAAATCAAAACAAATACAGTAAATAGAGCCAAAATGTATATAATAATATACATTTTAAAAACACTTAAACAGTTTAATGTACTTTGGTATAATTTAATAAGTAAATAAAAACTTAAATGTTGATTGTCATTTGCTATTTAGATGCGGTACCTGGAAATTAAATTTACTACGTCTTGTATGATAATTATGAATAAGCTATTACATTTAACAAACAAATATTTGGTCAATTCTGTAAGTAATTGGTCAAAATATGTCTTCTTGTAGTAGGCTGATGTGTATGCACGTCTAGCAATTGAAATAAATGAGTAAAAAAATATAGAAAAACAAAATAGTTGTTGTCGCATTTAGATTTAGACTGTTCACAGAAGAAAAAGAAATACAGATTAATCCGCTTTATTTTTTAGGATCCACCCAAAAAAAATCAAATTCTATTCTTATTTTTCATTTATTAATGTTTAGAAATAAAAACATGACATAAACATGGTGGATCACTATTAGTAATATATTTATAAATTTTAATACAAAATTTTACAATTTAGAATTGTTTAATTTTTTTTACAAAATAGAACTTTTAAAGAAGGGCCTTTAACACTAGGTTTACTTTATAGTTCATAGTAAATTGTTTCTTGCTTCAAAATGTTTGTACATTGTTTAATCAAAGCAATTCAACTTCAGAGAGCCCAATCGTGTAATTAACACCAGTTTTATTGTGATATTCAATTACTTGTAATCAAAACTACAATTTTGAATATCCCACTTATGTAATTAACACCAGCTTTACAGTGAAAGTGTAAATTTACTTATTTTTTTCTTCGAAATTGTAACAATCTCTGCAATAAAATTTAAAGAGCCCACTCATGCAATTAACATTGTATTTACAATAGCACAACCTTTTTCTTTATTTCCTATACTTGTATTGCCTAAAATTGATTTGAGTTATTTTAGGTATTTAGGCAAAATGGTTTAAAAGTGACAATAAAACCAAACAAAATATATGGTTTAAAAAGGGATATTTTATTTCTTTTTGTAGAGTTAACTATACACTGTGTAACAGTAAAGACCTTACTCTTCTTAGCTCAGTTGGGCTTTAATTTAATTCAAAAATAAATTTATTTAAAGAGACAGTCATGCCTTTTAAACTTAATGCACCTGTTGGATTTTGTTTCCAACCATAGACTTCTGTCCTTACATAAAATGCTATATGCCTATATAAGGGCATGATGATGTGATATCATTACCATACACGGACATGTTATGACCATATATGGGTATATCTAATCTGGAGGGTATTAGTCTAAGGGGCTGGGGGTACATCAAATGTATCAAGTTAGCAAAGATCATTTCCGCTACAAATTAATTACTTTACCAAATTATTTTTCTGTCATTAGCTATTTCTGAACCAGAAACATGACCGTTGCATATGTCCAAAGCAGATCCGATCCACTGCCTTTGATCGCTTGCAGAAGAAGGTCGACGACGAGCAGAAGGAACTAATTAACCGTTACTACTATCACGATACCAATGCCATTCCTCAGGTCCATATTTTACAACCACCGCATAAATCCGACAACGATTTTGCAGATTGGCCAGCAACAATGGAGCAGATTTGTTCAATTATGCGAAGCTGTTGGGGAAAGGAGGAAAAGGAATTTTACATGGCTTCAGGTAATGAAATTTTACTACCGGTTAATAAAGTATTATCTTTCTGGAGAGGAAGTTAATGGTAGGCCAGAAAAATATAAATAATTTGTCATTGTTTAGATGCAAAAATACCAATTCCATACTTAAATCATTATAACTGAGGTACGTCATAGCAAAACCACCACGTTTTAGCAGAATTGAAAAATACAGATAATAGTAAAACCATATTACATTGTTTGTAAAATGAGGCGTGCGTTATCAAAAATTGGATATCTATAATTGAATTTAAGGAGCAAAATATACAAAAATTCCTTTTTATTTCTTTATATTTTTCTGTTTACTTGCTTAATTCTCAATAACTTCCGGTATGACACCTTGGTGGTTTTGTCATGCCTCGTCTCATATATAAATGTTGCTTCAGCAATTGCGGTTCAGGAACCCAATCAAGAGGTTGGAAATTCAAGAGACACACTAACCAATTGTTTGCGCACCTGGGCAATACTCTTCACAGGGGAAAATTTATAGGGGGTGGGGACCGGCTCCTGTCCCATCGCCTTTCGGAAAGTAAAATATTTCAATGTTATTAACATTGCTATAAAACAAAAAATATTCAGCAATCATAAGACAAGAATTGATCCCTTAATATGCCCCGAGGCCAATTCCGGACATCTATGGACCAAAATTTTCATGGGGAGCATGTCCCGGAGCCCTTTAGAATTTTTACTCTCCCTCTCTCCTTTTCCAAAAGTCTGCATCCGCCCTTGCTTTACTCAAACTGCTTCAGTCTATCACACTGTACAATGGGTAATGATGTAGTGTATTTGCATCTTTGAGTTTATTTTATTCATGTGTGGAGTGTGGAAGAAATTGTATAGGAACATAGAAATTCTACACAAGACAGCTATAAGTGGTTTCCAAATCTTCCCAAATTTTAGTCATAGTAGAGAAGGTAATTGGTATTGCCTATTATAGCATTAATTTTATTTACATTTTTTTTTGCACAAACGTTTTCTATTAAGAAGAACTTTTCATATAGCATTTTACATGCTTTCTTTACAATTGTTTGTTTGTAGTTTGTGTTGATTGCCTTTCTTCAACCCACTAAACCAATTTGGAGAACTGTACATCGAGACAGAAGTGAAATTTAAGCATTTTTTCTAGTCAAACATTAATCTAAAAAACGACATTTTAAAATAAATTGTTAATCCTTAAAAATGACGATTTTTACAACAATTGACGTGAAAAGGAGTCATTTTCAAAGTTAAAGAAAAAAATATTAATGGTTTGGATTGTTGTACTTGAAATGAGCTCAAACTTGATGATTTTGTTAACAATCGTCAGTGCTTGCAAGCCAACATTGCCCTCGTCAATTATGGCAGGGAATCGTGAACCATACTGTGGCAAAAACAGCAACACTGGTTCAAGGCCCACCACACAATGGTGTCGGTTGTGGAAGAAGTCTTTCAGGTAACGACTATAATCCGTAGGCCCATGGCTCATGTGCTCTTAAAAGAACCCAGTAGTCAAGATGAGTAGAGGGTTACTCAAATGTACTGGTCTTCACACATCCCCGGCAGTAGGACATGACTTGACCCTTGGAGAGAGGAATATCGTTGAATGTGCAAACATGTCCACAGTGCCGGTGGCAAGTTATATCCCTTTTACACTGTCAACACAATTGCGGGATCATCTACGTTATCGGCGTAGGTGTGACCGGGCTTTACAGTAGTGACTTTGACAGCACGTGATAAATGTCAAATTATTATTATTAAGAATTCTCATCATATTCTCTAGATATTGAGATGGATGTCAGTGATGGAATCTTCAGCCCAACCAGCAGTAAGGAGGGTACGGTATGGGTCCATCGAGTTCTTGATGACATCGACTCGACCGACGAGGTTGCATGGAAGTATATTGACCTGACGGGTGACCCCCAGGAACCTGACAGACATTCACAAGAACAGCTAAGTCAACTGACCCGTCGATTAGCGGAGCAGGTTATGGAATCGCACTTCATAAAGGTTTGCCTCATTTTTATTTTTAATAATAAATACGATATATTTATCAGCGTCCATTTGTTAATCACAGATCCATTCAATTTTTGCATTGTTGAATGTGTGTGTGTATTTGTAAAATAAATCCAATTCCAAGCGAAAGTCGCATAGGGCTGGTGTTTATTTCCAGATTCAGTAAGGTGTGTGGGTGTGTGTACGCATATTTTGGCTGCTGACTGGAGGAATTTGGTTGCAAATACACCTACAAATAGGTGATGATACACTCCGAAAGGGATATCCCTGATTTTAGATCTTTAGAACATAACCCCAAATGAGGGTCCCCTATTCTTAAAATGTTTTTTTTTTTTTAATGTTTGAGCGTTGTTCTGGACGTACAGTTGTAAACAATTGTTTTAGATCTGTATTCTATACACTCGTGTGTGTATGTTCTATAACGTTCAATGTTCGCTCCTTGATTGCACGGTGCAAGACAACATTCTGAGCCTACACAGTTAATTAAAAACGACATGTCATTGGTTGATGCTTTTGTAGGGTAGTCCCGGTTGGCATGAAAAAAATGCATGTCCCTGTTCGCCGTCAAAAATATGTATGTGCGTGTGTGTGTGTGTGTGTGTGTGTGTGTGTGATGTTCCACCTGCATTGGACGCCAATCCATCACAGGTTACTTCCTAGCAATTTGCCAGTACCCATCATACAGCTGGGTAGTCTGAAACAATTTGAGGTGCACAAACAACCTACATGAGTGAGTCTCAAAATTGGTATTCTGAACCTTAACCACTACGCTAACTTTTCCCACATTGTATGTGTATATGGCTCAATAGCTCAACAACACCACATCACTGTAGATCCTGTAGTACTAGTCCTGTTGGTCAGTGGGGAAAATACTTGAAGATAACCCCTCCCTATTTGTTAGATATGACATAAAATGCACTTTTCAACATGTTCAGTGGTGTTTACAGGATCGTATGAGAAAGGGAGCGAAAAACTTCCTGGCTGGGTGGACATGTTCAGGGTTTTTAAATTTATCAAGAACATAAAACTCTTACTGTGTGTATTTCTACCATCTTAAGCAGTAGTTAGCATTTTACATGTATTCTATACATTCTTGAGGGAACATTTTAGAGGCCGCGATCATAACATAAGTGGAAGGCGCAGATGCATTTTTGACGATTAGATGTGCGCGCGCCAGATGCACCCTCTCTAAATCCGCCCCTGATGCTAGTTTCACTTCTAATTTGGTATGCATGTTTTTTTTATTAAATTTGTTTCTTTGATGCAGTTGAATGTTCCTTGGCAAGCAGGTGGCCTAGCCCCCGAGTCGCACCCATCTCATGAGCAGTACGTAGAAAATCTGAAGTCAACATTGTTAAAGCAACTGCTGGAAATAATTGATAAATCCATCAGTGAGAAAGATCGTATAAGTGATGAGATGCGTGTCAAAAGTAAGTCTTGGTGTGAAGCTATTTGTAATTTTCCTTTTCTGAAATCCATTTTATTTATTTTTTTATTTTTTTTTTATTCGTTACCATATGTATTCAAATAAACACCTCATTTTGTAAACCCGTGGAATAATTTAAAATTTAAAAAATTGTTCATCAACTTACCGTATTAGGTCTTAGTAGTAATCAGATATTAATTAGATACCGTATTGTAGTCTTGAGTATATTTCCATTTTTTCCAAAAATTATTCTCCCCCCCCCCCCCCACTTTATAGGTATTTCCCCCAATTACCTGTCTTCTAAATTTAAATTTACAAATTCTGTTCATCATAAAAATACACGTAGTCAGTTATCAAATGATCTAGTTACTCCAGTGTTACTCCATAATGTTCAAGGTAAAAGAACTTTTCAGTACCTCTCATCTAAACTTTGGAATAACATCTCAGTAGATAAAAAAAAGAACTTTAGAGAAATGAATTTCCAATATATTTAAGAGTCACCTATAATATTATTTTTAATTTGTGTGCTTTATTATCTTATCACATGTAATTTTACAACATGATGTTAAGTTTATTTGAAACCTCTATATGTAATTTCATTTATTTTTGTTTCATTGTAATTGCAATTAAGTACATTAGTTATAATTCTGGACCTCATGGGAGATCAGTACTAATGTATTGAATGAGCTATCCAGAATAAAGAAAGAATAAATAGATAATAAAATAAATAAAATGTGTACTCTTTTTTGAATGAGCATCCAAAAATACTTCAGGAGGTTGTTTCAATAAAGAACATTGATTAAGGTGATTTATGTATTGATTGCTTGATTGATTTATTGATTATAAGTTGATTATTGATAAATAATTCACTTACTCAGAGACAGAAATTGTAAAAACACTGCGTTTCGGCTCCTTCCACTAAGGGCCTTGATCATGTGAATGATGGAATGCCGTCAGGTGACGTTCAGGTAAAACTCTATCGTAAATCGGGGGAGCTGCAGTGGTATTCCCGTAAGGTCAGAGAGGCGCTTTATATCAAGATCAACAAGTCTCCCCTCAACCGCAACCAAGGCCTGCAGCTCTCCCGATTTACGATAGAGTTTTACCTGAGCGTCACCTGACGGAATTCCATCATTCATGTGATCAAGGCCCTTAGTGGAAGGAGCCGAAACGTAGTGTTTCTACAATTTCTGTCTCTGAGTAAGTGAATTATTTATTTATCATCATATTCCAGAGACCATGACTAACATTTTTCATCAATTTGATTATTATTTATTGATTGTTTCCATAGAAATCAGTAACAGGTTATACAACGAGATTCAACACCACGTTGTCATCGCTCAAAACCATTGCAAGAGCTTCGTTGGACACACTGATCTTCTCGAGGACCTGAAGAACAATCTGACAGGCGACTCCAAGCAGGTGCTGCTTATACATGGTGCTACCGGTAGCGGCAAATCAGCTGTGGCCGCTAAGATTATTAAAATGGGCCAACGAGACTCAATGGCCAATGTGGTGCGGTTTGTCGGAGCGTCAGTGGCATCAAGCGGTTTGAACTGTTTGCTTCAGAGTATATGTGAACAGCTTGCGCATGTCTATCAAGAACATGTTTCTGTTTCACATAAAGTAAGTAAATGCTGGTTTACTTATTTTTTTATCTACTGCCCTCTCTTGGCAAGTAGACATATTTCATTTCATTTTCATTTCAGTAGTTTATTTCAAAATCAACAAATACAATATACATTTACAAAACAAAACATAGTGTATAGTTTATA
>JAOTQE010071412.1:0-16799 GCA_025631205.1 Nesometra sesokonis
CCAAATTTAACAATTTTTAAAAAATTTTGTTCCCCAATGTTAGCTTGTCATATATAGACTGAAAAAGTCACCATAACACTACCAGTTTTCTCTAGATGGGCCAAATAAAATCCACTTTGTCCAGAAAACACCGTCCGCCTGACAAAAACGACCATCAAAACTTGGCGCAGCCATTTTGAAAACAATTTGACCAATCGGGAATGTTGAACGAATAATGTGACATCAATACAGATGTTTTAATTGAGGGCAGCATACCTCAAAAATGGTTTCTATGAATTATTATTCATGGCGTCAAGAGAGACGCCCTAGGCAAAAATCGACGGGTTTTTATGGCGTCGTACGGACGTCCCACGACTCGAAAGGGTTAATAACATTCATGCATGAGTACAGATACAAGGGTTGCAATACAAAACAGGACATAGGTTTGGGTGAGAAATTAAACCTTTTTTAAGGATTGAACCTAAGGCCTGGGAATAAATAGCAAGACTGTTATTTTAGAAACCATGTTAGAATGGCAACACAAAACAGATCTACACCTGTGGTTCACTATAGCGTATCATAGTCATGTAGTAAAACAGATAAAGCTAGTTTAGCCATCCACCTTTACGATCTAACCTACTTAATAACAACTTTACGAACATTCTGCGGTTTACGATAAGAAAAAATGAAACAAGTTGTATAATTTTGGCATGTAGCCAGATACTATAATCATGTGACAAAAACTGATATTGTAACCAAATGTCGTAAATCATTATTTTTGACAATCACCGAATTGTTTTTTTTTGTCTTGTAGCCGCCAACACCTACAAAGCCTCATGTGTTTGCTGCGTGGGCTTCAGGTATTTCCGCTCCTTCAGATCAAGAGACCATTGGCAAGCATGTCAGTGCTATGGTCGAGGTAAGATTAAACTGAAATATATATTTATAAGTTATCCTTTTATAGTTCTGTTCAGTTCATTAAACTGTTATAAGTTATATATTGCTTAACCCTTTCGCTGTGTGGGCTCGGTTCTACCAGTCCAAAAAATGTCATTGAATTGAATGGCGTTGGTCTGGTACTATTGGGCCAAAATTAATCATTCTTTAAAAATATTTGCCTATGCTACACGCGCCCTATATATTTTAAACTAATGTTTTTGTTTAATGTTGGGTTTTTATGATTTTACTGACAACATTAATCAAGGGGTCATGCATGGACCAGTACACCGGGGTAACACCCTACTCATCTCGAAAGATGTACTGGGTTCTTTAAAGTGCACATGAGCTGTTGTGTACACTGGGCCTACGGTTTATAGTCCTTATCTGAGAAGATTTGTTCCACCACCAGAACCATGGTGCGAATGGGCCTCGAACCTGTGCTGTTGTTTATGCATGGTTCACGGTTCCCCTGCCTTAACTGCTCGGCCATACTCAAACACAGAAATCCTAGCCCTATTACTAAAACAAGATTACAGCTTTTGTTCTATGGTCACATTTTGTAATGTAATGAAATAACTGCCCTTCTTTATTGTTCATCGCACACTTGAACAGCATGAGTCATTGTGTGCGTTTGGGTGGTTCACGGTTCACGAAAAAGGGGCGCTGTTTGCCATCCGGCACTCAAAAAGCTGGTGACATCCCTGCTGTTGGAACACAATCCATTCCACAATTTTGCATCTATAATCAGCGTATATGGCATTTGTACCTCCCAGGTACCCAGTTATATTCCTGGGTGTAAGTGTCTTTATCAAGAATACACACACAGCTGGCCAGAGGGAGATTCAAACTTCAGATTATAAGTCTGTAATGCAATGGCTGCACCAACTGCTTAGGCATTAGTGCCTGGTGAAATATACCAAGAAGGTTAAAGGTGGTGTGGAAATTAAGCCTAGCACCTCTCATACAATTGAGGCATACTGCAATACTCCTAACAGCTCATTCACCACCTACCCACACAACGTTGAGGATTAGTACTCATCAAACAGCTCATTCCCCTACATTCACCACCTACCACACAATGTCAAGGCTTTAGTAATATTATCCATTGAGAGCTATGCTATATGGTGTATAACATTATGTCCTTCTTTTAAACACGAATTACCTTTATGATTTTTTATGGTAATAATAGCATTAGATAGCTATCTTGATATTTTATATATTTTTTTATATCTTCATATTTGTGGGCAGTATTTAATAACTTATTCTTTGCCTTTTTTACAGGCCGTTTTCAAAAATTATGATAATGATAAAGATGGTTACATATCATACGCTGAATTCCAAGCTATATCTAGTAACTTTCCATTCATGGAATCATTCTGTGTTCTTGATGCTGATCAGTAAGTATATCATTTTTCTAGTAATAAGTTCAAGTCCTTAGAACATCACTTGTTCTTGTTAGTGTTGTTTATGCCATTTTTAAAGTTAGACCCAAGGTGCTCCCTACACCTGCGAGTTGTGTGGCTGAGCGGTTAAGGCAGGGGAACCATGAGCCATAGCAATAACAACAGCATGGGTCAAGAGCCCGTTCGCACCATAGTTCTGGTGGTGGAACAAGTCTTCTCGGATAAGGACTATAAACCATAGGCCCAGTGTACACATACGGCTCATGTGTACTATAAAGAACCCAGTGCATCACCACTGTCGTGGACAGAAGGATGTGCGCTAAATAGTAGCTGCGAGTAAACAATGTGACCCTTAGGGGCGTAGAAAGTCATGAATGTGTAACATCATGGTCCACAGCACCTTGAGACTCTACTGTGTAAGGCGCTATATGAATTTAATTACATAACATTAGAGTACGCCTACAAAACAATGACTTGACCAAGTAATTGTAGTTTATTAATGGACTTTTTTTACAATGAGAATTGCGCATGGGAGTTGTAGTGGTTTCATATGATTTCAAAGCTGGAAGCCATTTATACACCTGTGTGTGGAAAATGAACATACCAATGAAAAACATACCATGTGCATGCCTAGAATTGACGTAAAAATTGAAAGTTAAAGGACTGCACCATGCCACTTCTAACAGTTATAAATAAATAATAATAATAATAAAAAGTACTTGAAAACTGTGTACTGAATAAGATTATGCATTCCCAGTAATCGCGCTCTTGGTGACTTAATCACAATTTGCTAGAAGCTCAAGTGCTCAGCATGGCCTACGAGGCTTAGCATCATACATGTAACACTTACACAATCATTGTACAGGTTGCTATCTCACCGACTCATACGCTGACCTCACACGCTTAACCTGAAGCTTAGCTACCCTGGGCATAGACTTACAGAGGATTTACAAGACTGATTAGGTGCTAGTATTATTATCCAAACTATACCATATGGAGAGATATTCACTTTCTAGACCATCAGTATTATTACAATGCTATAAAATAACTTCCGAAAAGTCCACTAATCAACTTCAAGAAAGTATAATACATACTCCAAGAAATAGGATTCTCTCATTGTTTGAAGTATGTGTTGTACTTTTCTTACATATGTAACGTATAATATAGGGTGTGCTCAATTTAATCCTCCAGTATATTGATGTTGTGAAAGTCATCATTTAAAATATTTTTTTTGGCAATTTTTGAAAAAAATACAGCCCTATTACAGTGTTCTCTTAATTTACAATCTTATATTCACTAATTTAAATGGTTTATTTACAATATTAGTCTATATAATCAAAAGTTGCATTGGCTTACCAAATTTAAATTTTTAAACAAATGTTTTTTTTTGTGGGCAGGCAGACAAAGCATTTATTGTTATAGGAAAACGTTTCTCCGTTATTTGCCTTAAGTTATTATTTCATTATCATCGTTATTAATTATATCATCACAATTGAATTCCTTCATTTTATGTATAGGGGATTGCATTTTAGATTTAATTCTGCTTATCTATACATTTGACTACCTCAGAAACCGACTATGTTCCGAACAATCAATTTTGTCTGATTTTATCGACATTTTGGTATAGAGTGATTCTCATTTATTCCTTGTTTCGCAAACTTTTTTGGACAATCAGCCAGAAGGAAGGCAGCATAAGAATGAAAGTTAAATTTTATTTTTGACTTAACAAGTTGTACCTACCAAGTGGATAAAAAAAGTTGGAAAAAACATTATAAATGTTTATCAAAACAATATTTTAATTTTCAGAAAAAATGATCATGAAGTGGAGGTTGGAATAAAAATATTTTTAATTTTTTTTTTCTAAATTTTTAATTAATTGTGTCAGATGAAAACAGGGAAAAAATAAACTAATATTGTTATTTCAAATCCTAATTTTCGCGATCGGAGGGTTCGTGAAACAAGGTATAAAAAAAGTCTCTTCCAGACAATTTCGTTTAGAGAGTAAAATGTCATTGATATTATTATTTTCAGATCAAATCAAAACATGATACAACGGTACAGTCCCAATCATCTACATATATCCCATTCCTTTATATGTAATAATATTAATATAATAATATTTAGACACTTTTATTGCGCCAAAATTGAATCATCATAGGTGCAGTGGACTAGATGTTCCACAGTCAATAACTTGCTACTCCCCTAAGGGTCACACCACGTCCTTTGCAGCTACTATATTAGCGCACATCCTTCTGTCCATGACACACCGAGGTAGCCCCTACTCATCTTGAACTATGTACTGGGTTCTTTATAGTGCACAAGAGCCATTTGTGTACACTGGGCCTACGGTTTATAGTCCTTATCCAAGAAGACTTGTTCCACCACCAGAACCATGGTGCAAGCGACCTCGAACCTGTGCTGTTATTTATGCATGGTTCACGGTTCCCCTGGTTTAACCGCTCGGTCATACAACTCGCAGTTGTAGTACAGTACAATGTTATTTACGCCTACTAAAATGTGAATTTAACCGTAAACATTTAGGCATTATTTTTTTGGCTATAGAAACATATTATAACATAACAGTTTATGTAAAATTTGATAATAAATGCAAAATTTGTATCTGAATAATAAAAAACATTATTTTATTTGAATCTTTTATTTAAAAAAATTATATATAATAATTGTAAAATGTTTTATGTTTTCATTCAAATACTGTGCACTATAATACAAACAACTTCAAACCAGATGCTGCTATCATATCAGCAGACAGACAAGCGTCAAGCTGCCTATGCTCTCAGGTAAACAAGACTGACATGAACTCAACGCAAATTAACTTATTATGAAATTCTGTTAACATTATTATTGTTATTGATAAAATTTATAATTTTCCCTAGGACCTTATTATATACCCACAGGAAACGCAGTGTCTTTTAAGTATTAAACCAGGGGCTGTTAGGCATACTAGAAGATCGAAAACAATCTTTATAAATTTAAGCTAATTTTCTAAAGAGTGTCCCTGAACGAAACCTGTTGATCATTCAGAAAAGTTGATTATTGTTATTTTTGATAGTTTTGATGTAGATCGATGTCATGGGGTCAGACAGAGCCTGTCTGGTTAAATGTTCTCGGGGAATCTGCGTAGAGTTCGGTTTCACCTTTTTATGTCCCAGTAACCTAGAACACAGGAAATGTTATTAGCATGACTTTGTTATCACGTTTGCTGCACTAACTCAGTGTTTTTGTTTTTACGTCTTTTCTCTAGGGATGGCTTGATTAGCAAGATAGAAATGAAGAATTATTTTGTAAAGGCTAATTCCCTGGCCTTGCGGAACAGCTTCAAACATGACTTTCACGTACACACGTATTTCAGTCCGACATTTTGCTCGCACTGCACAGGTCTCTTATGGGGAATAATCAAACAGGGCGTTAAATGTAGAATTTGTGGTATTAATTCGCATAAACATTGTAAAAATCGTATTGTGATGGAGTGTAGAGCAAAGAAGCAGACGGGGTTAAATA
Organism: Nesometra sesokonis; assembly: GCA_025631205.1. Lineage (NCBI taxonomy): Eukaryota > Metazoa > Echinodermata > Crinoidea > Comatulida > Antedonidae > Nesometra > Nesometra sesokonis. The sequence continues at coordinate 5,841 of JAOTQE010071412.1, forward strand.
ACGATAACAGGTCACCAAACGGTATTAGGAGGCGGCACACCCTGGATATCTCCAAGATTAATGGTGGTAAGAAAAATTATATAATTTTGTTCATTTTTGATACATACTCCAAACAGTGAAATATGTGCCATAATGTCAGTATTTGATATTTTGACATTTTATGTCATAATAATAATACATATTATTTTAATAATGTGACATTTATTGCTTATTGCCAAGGTCTGTAAGTGCTTCACAACTATTACCCCTAGTCATTGGGGTAATAATAATAATAATAACACAGTGAACCACCGACCTTGTGATTGGAAGTCCAAAATACCACTGCTGCATCAACTGCTCCCAGTTTTTTACATTCTATTAAACATCGTAAACTTTTACCTTTTTTTCTACTTGAGAATAAGGGCCTGTTTCTAGTGGAGAGAAAAAATTATTTTCCGGCAGTAGACATGGAACCACTTCGAAAAAATCAGCATAGGCCTAGCTTCGCTTATCGAATGTGAACTTTTATAGTGTCTTTAACAAGAGAATTTCATAGTATCATCATGTGGAATGGAAAATAACAAAAAAATTTAGCTCTCCATGGGCCTACCTATTTAGTCTGTCATCCGTTTCGTACACTAGTCCAATGAAACGAAGTAAAGCTAAGCCTAGCTAGGCCACCACATTTTCTGCCGCTTGTCCTGGGACCCTTCGTTCTGCCGTGCTGCGCCTTGGCATGGCTTAATTAATCATGACAAAATATCGTTATCTTGTCGTTACATTAATTTAGAGACTCAAGTGGCTTGTTTATTGTCGGTAATAAAAAATAACATTGCTAAAATATGCTATTTTTCTGAATGTGATCGCAAGAAAATACTGGTAAAACTTGGGGTTGTAAATGTAAACAAACTAGCGAGAGAATCCAACCAACTCGTCCCAAAATCGAGAGCTCTTCGTTTATGGGTAATGGTGACGTAATTTAACCGATTTTACTGTGGGGAAAAATAAGTTGCGATGGGGGAAGACTGAAGGACACTCATAAAAATACCGATTAATTTTAATTGATTATTTTGTGTGTTTTTAGTAGAAACAGGCCCTAAGTCTACAGTGATATGCAAGAAACTAACCATGTTTATTATTTTAGAAATAATAAGCCGGTAAATTTCCAAAGAAAGAAATTTTTTGGGATAGATTTTGGAAGGAATACCACTTTAACTCAGTCATCTAAACTAGTGGAAGCGACTGTGTCATGTGCTGAACTAGAGTATGAAGACACATTCGTCCTCTGTTTGAATACATCACAACTTGTGATTTGACTGTGGAAGACCGAACTATAAGTTAATATTGCACCATCTTCTGGATGAGATGGTAAGCTGTTGGTCCAGTGTACAACATGGCTCATATGTAAACAGTATAAGATTATCTCCCCATCTCTAGATCAAAAAATTTTGCAAATAATTCTAGTTAATCTACAGTACTTAGTGCTTATCAAGTTATGTGATTCTTTTACTTAATTTTATTTTTCTTGTTAATTAATTCATTCTAATTAATTTTAATTTATCTTTTAGTCCATGGTAAAGCAGAACTGGCAAGTCCAGATTCATCTCCAGGCGAAACATGTCCCATTGACACTTGCATCTTGGAAACATGTCCTGAAATCACGCTAGCGCAAAAACGCAAGATGTCAATGCGGCAGAAATCAAGACTCGTACAGCAGAGCACACAAACCGAGGATTCCGAATCGGACAAAGATAGTGACCAGTGTAGTGTGACGAGTTATCCAAGTTATTTAAGTACATGTACAGTAAGCGAGGAGGATTGGGGATCAAGTATGGGGAGCAGGTACAGCGGAAGCGCCAGTAGTTTAAACAAAGGGGTTGAAGCCCGGGATGAAGTTGAGGAACTACGTGAGAGAATTTTAGCATTAGATCAGGTATGCCATATTAGTTTTTATTATAGTACTTTGAAACCTTGAAAATTCATAGTCCTTCACCTTTTTAACCCTTTAGCTGACAAAAACTAGCTAAGCTGTGCATACACACACTCATCATTTATATTAGATATGGTAATGATGAATGCTACAAAAAAATGTGTTTTAATCTTTTAGAACAAAAATTAGAATTGGAATATTGAAATGATTTAAATTATATGCGACCGTGATTTTAAAAGAAGTTTTCACAATTGTGAGGAAAAAAAGCACAGATTTTCAACCGTCTTGAGACTTTTCTCAAGTGGGCCCACACTGGATGGAAAAAACCTGCTGAGTTTTTCATCCAGACATATGTGTTTTAATGACATAAATTTTCCACACCATAGCTAAATTTGTTTTGTGTGCTACTACACTATATTGCCATATATCTTAACATATTTTAAGTTATATAGTAAATATAGGTGCCATCCAGTATGTGTTTTTTAAAGTGTATCCATTAATTTTAACACTTTTTACTATATTGTTTTTTTTTAATGTTATTAATTCATTAAAATCTGTATTTTTGGATTTTAAGGTGATATTTTTATGTTGTTATTTTGTATTTTTTTTCAAATTTTCATGTAAATTTTTTTGCAATTTAGTTTTATTACTGCAGTGAGACAATTAACGTTAATAAAGAGCCAAAGAATAAAATATTTCGGCAATTATTTTGTCACTTTATGCGCAATTGTCAACACGGCCGTCTGGTATGACTCCTGCTTTGACCATGATTGTGTCAGCCGAGTGTTGGTTGAAGCTGTTTGATAGAGGATGATAGACGACAGATTCTGTATTTAGCAATTTCAGCATTTTTAAGACCCTAAACATCCAACTTATGATGCCTGCCTGTTAAAGAAAATATAACAATTTTTACATGATGTTGCTCATACACACTTATATCCCTTAAGTTACAGAATATGAAATCTTTCAATAGTCAAACTAAATATTTTGTAAAATTTCCACAATGAATGGGTACTTGAATTAGAAAATCTGAAACAAATTCCCATAAAACTTGGTGGCCAGCCTCAGCAAAGTTAAACACCTGAATATGGGCCAATATATATTTCAAGTTAAAAAATAAAAAAAATAAAATAAATAATATATTTGTGAATTATTGTGATTACCCTTGATGTTCTCCTGACATCTTTTATTTTATTATTTCTTTTGTTTAGCTAGAATTTGTTTTTATTAACTTAGAGTGCCAAATTAAATGATTATGAATGTGGTTTCACATTTGAACGGAAAACAGCGAACACGCGGACTATAACACAATTTGAATGAACTCATGATGTCATCCGCAAATTGATATCCCCCAGAGCAAGCTCCCGGGGGGATATCTGCGGTTTACTTCATGTCATGACATATAATGACTTTATAGTGTATTAAATATTTTAATTTGTAATATGGTTATAAAGAAAAGACCTAGTTCAACATGTCTTTAAATTATTAAATAGTTTCCCATAATTCTGCTTTTAAGACATACTTAAATTTAAGTAAGGCCAAAAAAATATCTATGTTGCTCAAGCACAAATTTTTAAAAATTTGTGTCGGGTGGAAAATCTTTTTTTTTAAAGTATATACCTCTTACTTTTTACCTCTTATTTAAAATATCCCACCCTTTTTATTTTTTAATTTGAAGTATTTCTTACAATTTGTGGGATAAACTTATGCATTCTGTACCATTTTCAGGATTAGTTTATGTATTTAGCCAAAAAATCAGGAAATGGCAAAACTAAAAAAAAGAGCCCGGCCCTGGTATTCGATATTCAAAATTTGCAGTTGGTCAAGCTTGGGCTACATACACACTGTTTTTTAGGCCTAATATTGTAAATTTTAGTACAATTGTTAAAAAAGACAATTATTAGTAGTCAAATAGTTTGTGATGAAAGCTAAGAAATAACATTGAGAAGTGAAACAATCTAAAGATAATTTCATAAATAAATCTTGCAAGCTTTATAATAGCTCTGATGATGTCAGATACTTTATCTGCTGTACTTGTCAGTTTGTTAACAGATAGTTAGCTCAGTGTTAGAGCATCTTTTTAATCTGGGGTCATCAAGTGTTGAAGTGACTTAAAGGGCTATTAAAAAATAATGATGTTTAAAAGCATTCACGCACCCTCTTGAATTTCTCCTTACTCCTGAAAAAAGATTCATTACTTTTATAATTTGAAATGATTCAACATATATAGTACAAATACACAAACCTTCAATTGTTTTTTTCATGGCTATGAATGTATATTCTTTATTTTTTTTATTTATCTTTTGTTACTCTTTATATTTATGAAATATTTTGTGACACTTTGTTTATTTGTGCTATGAAAATCTACAGTATTTTTTCAGGGGTATAAATCTGTATCTTTCATTTATCTAATTTTGCATTTTATCAGTGTATTTATTACTGTTACAGTCATCATTACCAAAACCGATCATAATTTGGACTCTACATTTTGTCCAGTTTTGTGAAGTGTCTATACAGTTCTGTTTAAACAAAGTTCATTTACATTGGTTTCAGGGGTGGATGCAGACTGGAAAAGAGGGGGCTGGTAGGGGGTCCGGGGGAATGCTCCCCAAGAAATTTTGGTCTTTAGATGTCCGGAAATGGCCTCAGGGGCGTATTAAGGAATTAATTCTTGTTCTTCTTATGATTGCTGAATATTTTCGTTTTATTTATAGACAATGTTAATAATATAGATATATTTTACTTTCTGAAGGGGTGGGGGAGCAGAGCTGGCTGGGCCTCCCTTAAATCTGCCCCTGGGTTTTTTGAGTTTTGTATTTTTAAAAAGTCTGGTTTATGCGGAGTGCAGTTTCACAGGTGGTCAGTTTTGAAGCATTTACTGTATATTTTTAATAATCAAATAGCTTGTAGTCAGTTTCATTGCTCCATCACTCAATGCCAGGTGTGCAAAATAGGTCAGTGAACAAATAATGTATCATAACTAGTCACTACAAAGCATGGTAAGCAGAGTAGCATATACAACAAAATATTGTTGTTAAAAAAACACTACATTTTAATAATAACATTTTTATATTTTTCTTTCCAGGAAAAAGCATATCTTGTCTCAGAAAATGAAAAATTAAGACTTGAAAACCAGAGTTACAAAGAACGAAATAGGCAGCTGCAGAGCAACATAGACTCGATCAAACGACACACACTTTCATTTATATTTGACCAGATGGACACACTTCATAAACAAGAGGACTCTAAAGTATAAAATCAAATTTAAACAAGAGGAAATAGATAGATAAAACATGCAAATAATAATAATAATAATAATAATAGTAGACAGACATTTATAAAATGGGGCAAGTCATGACAAAACCACCAAGCTGTCGCAAAATTGCAAAATGGAGTTTATACTGAAACTATATTACACTTGCTGTAAGCTTTAAAATGGGGGTCAATTATTAAATTCGGACTTTTATAACCAAAGTTATGGAATGAAATAGACGAACATTTCCTTTGTATTTGTTTATATTTCCTATTTCTTATTTGCTTATTTCTCAATAACTTCCTGTGCGACAACTTGGTGGTTTTGCCATGCCTTGCCTCAAATGTCTTTATTCAATGCCATCTCAGATGCTATGACTGTGCATTAGGTTTTTGAAGGAATCAAGAAATGTTAGAAAAAGGTAGCATTATTTATGTTTTGAAAGCATCAAGAAATATCTCTTTAGAAGTGAAAAGGTTGTACTTTTGATGTTTTTAAGGCATGAAGAGATTCTCTTTTTGAATAATGAACAATGTGGCACTTTAGATGTTCTTGAAGACATCAGGAGATGTCTCTTGATGTATGAAAAATGTGACACTTATATGTGTTTAAAAACATCAAGAAACATCTCTTTTACAAGTGAAAAAGTTGCACTTTTGATGTTTTTGAAGGAATCAAGAGATGCCTCCTGATGTATAAAAGGTGGCACTTTAGATGTTTCTGGAAGGCATCAAAAAGTCTCTTTACAAATAAAAGAAAAATGGCACAACAAAGCTTTTTTGAAAGCACCAAGAGATGATCCCTTTTTATAATTAAAAAAGATGGCATTTTAGATGTTTTTGAAGGCCTCAAGGGATGTGTCTTAACAATTTAAAAAGGTGACACTTAGATTTCTTTGAAGGCATCAAGAAATGTCTCTTTATGAACATTTTGGAGTATCTTTGTTAATGAAAGATGGCAGCTCATTCCAAAAGGCAGGAGCAGCTTACTTTAATAGCTTTTTTGAAGTTTTGTTCAACCATTAGTAAATTTTTACCTGACACTGGTTTTTAGATGTTTGAAACAGCACTGCCAGTTTTTAAACAGTGTCTTCTATCTAACAAATATCTTTAGCCTTTAAACTCACTGCTCAGGCAGGCGCGGATCCAGACCTTCGCACCGTTCGCCATTGCGAAGGTCAGACGACCTCAGACTGTGGTACCTCACCACAGGGGCCCTAAGCGACCCCCCGGACCTCCAGCTTCTTCACATGGGTTTTGCGAAGGTCACAGTACATGTCTAGATCCGCCCCTGCTCAGGGGCAGTGGAACCAGTTACAGCAGGTACGGCGACTACCATAACATATTTTGCAGTTTTAGTTGTCTCAATTTCGTTAAACTCTCACACATTTAAAACCATTTAATATAAAAGAGTGCCATTTCTGAGCATCCAGAAGTACCAAATTTAAAATTTTCCCACCTCAGGCCCAATCATGGTGGGGCTGAGGTGGGTGTAGACCATAACCTTATTACATATGTTTCCCTCTGCTCCTTACTAAATTAATGGATATGGTCCTGCTAAAGGAGCTACAAAATGACTGAAAATGCTATTTCCAAACATCTAGACCCTCAGTCCTGGTGGCCATGATGTTAATGCAGACTCTCCTGCCATACCAATTAGCAAGTCCTTCCGCCGTCCCTACTGCTGCCAGTTAAAAAATAATACTCAAAACTAACAAAATCTCTTTTTTTTGGATACTTCTTAATTCATTATGTGTACTGTACTATGCTTCTAACACAAATTTTAAAAATAATATAAATTTCACAGAAAAAAAATCAGTAAGTTTATGTCAATCGATTTGCGGGCTGTTAATGTTTAGTGCAAATAGTCTTTTTTAGCATACTTGTTTTAATGCCAAAAACTGCACAATATTGTCAAATGAGTACTTCTATATACTTATTATATATTTGTCTGTAATACTTTAATATATTGCATATTATTGCTCTTACCATGAACTGGTGAATGTGCAAAATTTCTGTTTAAAAAAAATTGCACATGGAATTTTTTACACAATCTTAATACTTCCATTTGTGTGTTAAAAAAGGGCATGGGTTTTTTTTAGAATTACCTGACAATTTTTAGTTTAAATTTCAAAATATATTTATTTATTTTAATTTATTAATTACAGTACCAAGAAATTTATTACTAACCATATTTACAGGTTTATGGGAACATTTTTAGTTGTTTCAAAGGTCCTTTTATTATTATTTGACAGTCATGTGATCAGAATTATATGATACGATGCGATATATTTTGTCCAAATGAAAATTTGATGGTATATATAATAACACTCTCTAGAGAATATCAATACAATAAACTGAAACCTACCTGTTTTGCTGTCAACCGTTGAATTGTATTGAGATGAAAATCATTGAAGTTGAGCCTATGTCAGCTTCACTGATTTTATACTCAGTGGCTGGTATTCTCAAAAGTAGTACTAACCTTAAAACAGCAATAGCTGGTCCTAGATTATACATGAACCTGCTTTAGTCCAGGGTTTATGTCTGGACTAAAGTTAGTCACATTTATAATATCATTTTTTATTAAATCTGAGTTTAGTCTCGGATTAAAGTTAATCCACTTTCGAGAATACCAGCCAGTGTATCCCACTGCAACTTAACGATCAACAGAAAAGCAGCCTTACATGATAACATTAGTTCTTTCATGTGCACCTACGTGGTATCACTGGTCGCATTAGTATGACAAATTTCAAATTTGTAACCTTTAAGTTATAATAAAGATAACATGATTTTAGTTATGTTGTTAGTTAAAAAATTACATAATTTGATTTCAGAATTGGGACTAAAATATTCCTTAAAAAATTTTGGTGCCAAAATTGCAATTCATCAGTGCATGAGTGGAGCAATTATTTATACCTGCAAGTTTCATAAACATTTATTGTGGGCAGTGTTTATTGTATGTTGTGATGCGTTCTACCATACACACAGAAATATAGATAGATTCACACAGTCTTTTGCCACTAAATACGATATGATGTGATGATATGATACGATATATTTTTTTTTTCAAATCAAAATTCGATGGTACATAAAATAACTCTCAAGGGAACAGTACAATAAATTGAAACCTAACTGGACTATGCATTGAGGATGGACGTCATAATGACCCACATATCCAAAACGGACTACCATTTGTTAAAAACTAATAGAAGAGGGCAGAAATGAATGCAAACACCTGCTAGTTCTACAAGCAATTGATTTAAATCTTTCACCGGTTCTTAAAAAAGTGTAATATGAATTTAAATTGTGATTATACAGTAATCATTTAATATAATTGGGCTGAATTTAACAAAAATTAGCAAAATTTAACCTCGTCCCCTCCCCCAATTCAAAAACGTTCCGCCGCCCCTGTACTGGACATTCACCAAATATGTTCTCCGAATATCGTTTTGCATCTAGTATGACAGCACCTTAAATGTTTCACCACAGTTACACCACAAAATGAGTGGTGTGAAAATCTAAAATTGAGTTATTGGTACATTCTAATAGAACACAATATAAGCTGTAATATACACTATAAATAATATTAATTGGATAAGTAGGTCCAGAGATATCAGTATTTGATATTTTCATGTAGGGAAACACGGTTTTGAGAAAATTGCCCATGCAGCAGGACTATTAATCTCATAAAAATCTGACCTAAAAATACATTTTAATGAAATACAAGTACCATAGTATAGTAGTTGACTTCAGACCTATTTTGGTGTTTATCTAAATTTGATCTTGCCTACGATGTGACTCGTTTTGTGTTGGAACCTCACATTTTTGATACAAAATTTAAATTATGTGTGAATCTACTAAGAGATTATCCCTGTGTGCATGGTATAAACACATTATTTATTGGTCGCTGTTAGAATTATAAAATACCCACCCCTATAGATACCAGAATATGCAAAAATAAAAAATATATATATGGCTGCCGACTAGGAGTGCTGATTTGGATTAAAATGGTGTATGCTGCACAAGTTGTACAGAAATAATTTATTGTAAAATTAAAAATATTGTTGTCGCAATTTACGGCACAGTTTAAAACATGTAATTAATTTGTACATAGAAGTTAAACTCAGCTGGACTGAGGGATGACTCGGATATAAAACAGTTTTGTTTAATAACAAGAAATGAATCGGACAGCATGGTGTGTATGTATGCATGAGGGGGGAGAGTGTAGTTTAAGTTGTTTTTTCCTTAAATACCATATGACATAGTATTTGACATTTATGGACATTTTGTAGGCATATTATGGTTTTTATATGTATGTATAAGTTTACCTTTTAAAGAATTGCGTTTGTTTTAATCATAATTTTTAAAAAAATGTTTTGAATATCATTTTTATTACTGGCTGATAATTTTAAAGGTGAAAGGTTAAGCTCCCGATATGACGTTATTACAACACATGCATGTAGTTCTCATGGAAAAGCCTTTTAATAACTATATGCATGTATTGTGCACGAACCATGTACATTGCAACAATGTCTTATTATGTCATAACACACATTAATTTGACCTCTCCTTTTAAGGTATTTAATGCTATCGGTTTTTATTGTTAAAAAAAACAACCTTCTTCATACCTGCCAACATTTGTACTCCTCAAAAGCGGTAGGCCGTCGTCGCCAAGTTGGTAAAATACTAATGTACCAGCATCAGCGCCCTCGTCTTACCGCATTTCGCTGTCATGAGCAAAAAATTAAAAAAAAGGTCATTTCGCCCTGATTCCCGTTGTTGGGGGAATTTAGGCTAGGATTGCTTATTTTTAGTGCAAATTCAATGCATACTTTCGTGTTTTTTGGTGGATTCACAGCTTGTGTACAATTTTATTTTGCTATTAAACTTCAAAAAGTAGTAGTAGGATTTCCATGCAAAAGCGGTAGGAAGGCTGTAGGTAGGCTGTAGGAAGGTCAAAAAAGCGGTAGCCTACCGCCAAAGTCGGTAGGGTTGGCAGTATGCATCCTTTGTATCTGAACAGAAAGGACATCTGATAACTGAATTAAAATAATATTAACTACATTTTAAAATAATGTAACCAATTTAAAATACATGTCATATGGTGTTTAAGGATTGTATATAGGACAGGATTTTGTCTTTCATATTTTCAGGGTATATTTTGCATTTTCTGTAAAAAATACAATTATTGTTTTAGTTTTTTAAAACAAGTTAAAAATCTAAAAAGATTGGATTTTATAATTTTTATATGAAATAATGTCTGAGGGGTGTTTCTGTGGAGTGGTCAATATATATTTCATAATAACTGAACAGAGAATGTGTTTATGATGTGTTTATGTTTTTATATAAGTACCTCAATACAGGTTTATTAATTTCAGGATACTATGAGCTCTTTTTTGTGTTTGGTTGTTTTTGGCTTCTAAAATGTCTTTTAAATTGTGACTTTTGTCAAATAAGAATCAAAATATTCGTATATGGCGCTTTTTGCCAACCTCTAACGCTATATTTATGCTATGTTCCCAGTGGCCACGTTTCAGGTCACCATCAATACATATTACATATTAATATAACAGTTTATTGTACAATCTGGTTTTATGGGTTCAATATAATATTATATTGAAGAGCATTAATTCTATATTGAGCCCTGGTCAGTAAATGTCTTGTGTGATTAGCATAATACATTCCTTGGATGCATATTTTCTAGGCTGGATAGATTACATGTCTAGGCTGGATAGATTACATGTCTAGGCTGGATAGATTACATGTCTAGGCTGGATAGATTACATGTCTAGGCTGGA
>JAOTQE010071423.1:0-2500 GCA_025631205.1 Nesometra sesokonis
TGCTTAGCTCATATTACTGGCGTTATCCAACAGTATTTAAGTTTTATAAGTTGTTAACTGATGTACAAGTTCATATTAAGTTGGCAAAATTTTTATATTTATCTTTTAATTTAAGACAGTCCACAATTAAGGTACAATAATCTGTGGATCTATGGGCCGGTGGCCTAAAGATTAATAAAGGCAGGCTGAAATAATGCCTGGGAAGTTGAAAATAATATCAGTGATAGTGAGTGACCAATGACAATAATTGTGATGTGTCAATGACAATACATTTTTTTTTTTGCTGACGGTGACAAATAGACTGTTGACAACCTGTTCCCAAAATCTGGACCAGGAACGGTACCATTGATAATGACATCGAAACTATGATCAAATAAATATACCGGTATAAAAAATATCAACATAATTCTTTTCTTTAAACAGTTACGTGTTCTGAAATTAGCACAGTCGTGGACGACAATGCGAATTCTATTGTCTATAATCGGCAGTACTATGGTAGCGGTTGGCAACTTATCCCTAGTGCTTCTCATCATCATATATATATTCGCTGTCATCGGAATGCAACTATTTGGTGGCGACTATATTGCGTCAAATTTCGAGGAGGGCGTTGTTCCTAGGTGGAACTTCAAGGACTTCCATCATTCTTTAATGATGGTGTTTCGAATATTATGTGGGGAGTGGATAGAGCCTTTGTACGACTGCATGCGGGCGTCGAGCGCCGGAACGTGCATCCTCGTCTTCATCTTAACGCTAATCATCGGTAACATTATGGTAAGCAAGAAATTCATTATATTGTTGTATATATAAGCCTTTTGATAACAATAATCATTAAGGAAATATAGGAGGCATGTCACGCCAAAACCACCAACTTGTAGAAAAATTGGAAATTGAGATATTGTTATAAACCATAGTAAACTTTCGTAAGCTTTAAAATGAGGTGTCATTTATCAAAATCGGACTGAAGTTATGGGACAAAATATACAAACCTTTCCTTTGTATTTGTTTATATTTCCTGTTGTTTATTTTGCTTATTTCTAAATAACTTCTTGTGCGGCAGCTTGGTGGTTTTGCCATGACTAGCTTCATAGATAGAACACCGTCCTAAAAAATTGAAATGATTCATGTATTTTGAAAAGCAAAACCCCCCTTCAATTTTACCTATTTTGGAAATAAACTACGTGTTTTGGACTAGTGTTCACCAACCCTAATGTAATTAAACAGTTGCTTTAAGAACATTGTTTGGTTTTACGGTTTTCTGTTATTTTTTATGTGATTGTTTGATGATTTACCTTTAAAATACGAAGATACGCCTACATATACAAAAATGAAATGAAAAAATGCAAATGTATGTCTGTTAAATCAACAATATAAGAAAATCAAATAATGTTTATCTATTATTTATCATATGTATATTTTTATTTTTACAGATATTGAATTTGTTTTTAGCATTATTACTCAACTCGTTCGCTACAGATCTGAGTGCCACCAATTCCCCAGATGAATCGCGTTTAAATCTTGCCTTTGCAAAAATAAAAAGATTCTTTTTGTTTATATGCAAATGTTGCCGAAAACAAAACAAAATTAGCGATAAAGTAAAGGAAACAAAAGACACTGAAAATGGAAATGCAGCTAATAAAGACAAGCCATGTGAAGTTTTAATTATCGTTAGTGAGGCTAAAGATGGAGACAATGTGTCTCGGGCTAGTGTTGAAAATAGCCCGAAAGTACCAAGTAAGTAAACCCGCATCACAGGGTACACATAAACACGAAAAATGGGGAAACATTTATTTTTTGCCGAAATCAAGACCGGGAACCAAGTGCGACTCCCCCTTTTTTTTTCCCTGGATCCTGGATCTGCCCCTGGGTAATTTATTGTTTTTGTCATGACATCGATTATAGAGAGAAGAAAAAGAAAGAGAACAATGTAGTACTTTGAAATATAGGCATGTATAATGTTGATGTTGTACATGTAAAATGAAAATAAAACAAGAAACACTACAGAAAAAAGGAGAATAAAGGTGAGTGTCACTAAAGAGAATAGATGCGTCAGTACAATAGGACACTTGCAAACTATATATTTGAACTAAAGTTTTGTTACCATAATTGAGGCTGAAATGCATTCATTCGTTCATTCATTAATTCATTCATTCACTTATTCACTCATTAATTAATTAATTCATTCATTCATTCATTCGTTCATTCGCTCATTCATACATTCATACATTCATTCATTCATTCCTTCATTTATTCATCCATTCATTCATTCATTCGCTCATTCATTCATTCATTCTTTCATTCCTTCATTCTTTCATTTATGTATTCATTCAATCATTCATTCATTCGTGTACAGCGGTGGATCCAGGAGCGTTTCAGAGGGAGCAGTAGTGACCTTCAAGAGAGATTCTGGATCCTCTCCTACATGTGTCAAAATCGGCATACAATAATTTAACGTTTATACAAATGTGCACCAAAATATAAATCTTGAATAAAAAGAACTAAA
>JAOTQE010071423.1:5000-16924 GCA_025631205.1 Nesometra sesokonis
AAAAGGTTGTGGGAGACGACCAACTAGTTGCATCCGAAAGTCTTTCGCTCTCCCGCGTATCTTCAGTACCACATTCCATATATTTTATCTCTTTATTATTGATAGAATTTGTCATCTAATATTTTTAATACACTTATTATGGCAAAACCCCGAAATAATCCGCCATCAAATATAGTTTATTGTTATATTTAAATTTGTATATACTTATTGGACAGACATTAATATACAATACAATAAATACAATACAATATAATAAATATCAAATACATTTAAACAATACGACACAGCAGAGGAAAAGCTTTAAGCCGAAAGGTTTATTCAAAATGGTTCTTGAAAGAACTTATCTGGTTGTTGCGTATAAATATACAAGTGTATTTTATACAATCAAAAATAACTTGCAGACGGTTTTGGAGCCGAACAAACTCCATTTTCAATTAGGCGTTAAACCTTTTTGGTAGCACAGTCTTTTTGCGACGAGCATAGTTGATTGGTCGCAGTGGTGGCCTACAACATCTCCCCCCACTGTCGAGAGAAATTTTAAACCCCTCTAAAACACAACTCTTAACCTTCCTATCGAGGGCGTTGGTTGTCGGTGAGGTTCGGACACTGCCACTGATTGATTGGCGCTCTTTAACAAAACAAATGTGAAATAAGGGAGATGAAACAATGATGAGATGAAACACCAGCTGGCTTCGAAGCGTTCTGTAAGTTTGCTTGTATTATTTGTTCTTTGTTGTATAGAAGTAAACTTGTGTACTCAAACAATGGTTCTCAAAATGTTGTTATACATTTTGTATTCCAGAGTGGCAATAATTCGTTGAGGAACCGGCGATCAGTGTCATTTGATAGTAACTTAGATAATGACCGCTCACATGGTGACCAGTCAGAAACACGCATCACAACAAATGAAGAAACGGGAGAGAGCGAGGTCGGCAAAGATAAACGCATTGATTGCGAACAAACTGGAGTGGTTGCCATTGATGTCGATGGTGATGACGATCTGAAAGACCTTACTGGCACTAAGAAAGCTGGTGATTGCTTTCCGGTAGTATTTAATGAGTTTTTTCTTAAGAAGTTTCCAAAACTTCGTGGGTTCTCTAAGACATCTTGTGGGAAAACGTGGCAGAAAACAAGAGAAGTGGCCTGTATCATCGTAGAACACAAGATCTTTGAAACCTTTATCCTACTTACAATATTTTCAAGCAGTATTACATTGGTAAGTAAATGCTACTACTGCTACTACTACTACTACTACTACTACTACTACTGTGCTGCTATCAATGTTACTGTACCTGCTGCTCTTTCTGCTTTTGCTGCCGTTGCTATTATTGTTATTACTACTGTTGCCGATATTGTTTCTCCTCGTACTGCTGCTGCTGGTGTCACTATTACAGCTCCTATTGGTTGCTAAAGAAACTCTTCTGCTATTACTGCCATTGATATTGCTACAACTGTTGCTGATATTGCTGCTACTAAACCACTGCTCTTGTTGATACGGCTTCTTCTGCTATTGCTGCCTTTGTTACTACTATTTCTCTTCTGATATTGTTACTGCTACTAACAATTGTTGCTACTGTAACTAATACTACTTGCTACATCTGTTGCTACATATACGGTACTACTTTTACTGCTATTTATAATCTACTACCATAAAACTAAATAAAGCACTAATTATTTTATTTTAATTTATTTTTATTTTTAGACATTTGAAGATATATATCTAGAGGAAGACTCGACGTTAGAAAATGTTTTAGACATATTAAATTATGTGTTTATTGTTATTTTCACGTTGGAAATGCTTATCAAATGGGTTGGTTTGGGATTTAAGAAGTATTTCTCAAGTTTTTGGTGCTGGTTAGACTTCATAATTGTCGTGGTAAGTAATGTTGGACCGAATTTCTCTGACATTTTAGTAAAGTTTTAATTGATGGACCGCACTTTGTCAGGGCGCAGTTCGTGAACGCATTCTATATGCATTACCGTTATAAAATATTTAAAGAAAATTACTGTTTCTGTTTCTAACATTGAAATTGGCCACAGTTTCTTTTTGTACTTTCAATAGAGAGGACAACAATTCGAGAGTAATGCTTTTTAATGGTTTTTCATTTAGCAAGGGGCTTTGCCTATAGTGCTTCAACCTAACCAGTTGCATAAATGAGTACAGACAAATTGCTGAGGGTATCTCTTCCACACTTTGCGATACAAAAACTTGAGATATCACCATGCCCTATCTTATGAACCCTTGTTGGATCATGAAACATTCACTTTTCTGTTTCTGATACCTTTTATATCTAATGAATTTATTACGATCTATTTTTAGATATCAATATTAAGTCTGTTGGCTGATGCTATGGGTCTCGGAAACTTGACTGCTTTTAGGTCACTCCGAACGTTGAGGGCGTTACGACCACTTCGGGCTATTTCAAGATGGCAGGGAATGAAGGTAGGAAACTTAATGAGTGTACTGTATTGTATTTTCTCTTTTGTTTATTACTATAAGTAAAGTTTTAAAGTTCTTCTTGCCTATTTGATCTGTGTTCACGTCCAGTGGCCGATTTAGGTGAGGCGCAACCGGCGCGCTTCTCCTATTATCGGCAAAAATATTCATGATTTAAGTGTGGAAAAATAACGTTTAACGTTTTTTTTTGTCGAAGTCAAAATCAAGGACCACGCCCACCTAGACCTCTGAAGGTGCGCCCCCTTTTGATGGATCTCGGATCTGCCCCTGACGTCTGAAAGATTGTCTGTTGGCATTAAATACACCAAATAGGACTATGATTTATACGTTTTGAGTAAAGTTTTTGTCATCAAACATTTTGACAATATCTAAAAAAAACAATAATCTTCTTTTTCAGATTGTAGTAAACGCACTCGCTCACGCTATTCCAGCTATTGGCAACGTACTCCTTGTGTGTCTAGTTTTCTGGCTTATTTTCAGTATCGTCGGTGTTCAATTTTTTGGTGGGAGATTTTTCAAATGCACAGATAATGAGGGAGAAGTACTTTCAATTGATATCGTCGACAATAAAACGGAATGTCTATTTAAGAACTACACGTGGGCGAATGCAAATATTAATTTTGATACAGTACTGAATGGTTATGTTGCCCTTTTCCAAGTGGTGAGTTATTTGAATTTGCATTTCAGCATTATAATTCAAAGATTATTAAGCAGCAAGCGGCAACAAAGAAATACAGCCATTAAACTGGGGCACACGGAATCCAGAGTGACTTTTCTTATCAACAAATGTGTACTGCCATGGTTAGATTTGGAGCAACAATGAACAGAACAAGACAAATAAACTACAAAACAACATTACTAATTATAAAAACAGATACAAAGAAATACACTATAAAGATATAAATGCTTTGCCCCTCCAATCCTGACCGCGACAAGGCTTCCGAAGGTCCTTTTATTTACTCCGACCTCTTCCTCGCAGAATCCCTGGGATATACGCATAGTGGTAATCATTGTTCTTGAGTTGTCAGGAGAAATAAAAGATTGAAAACTGAGATAATAGAATAATTCTATAAAATTCTGAATATTGGAAATGTGATTTGCTAAAGTTGGTTTACTGATACTCGCTTGTCTTTTACAACAGTTTTAATAACATAATGGTAAATATTCATTATTATCTAAATCTTTCATTATCTAAATCAGGATTTTTTGTTTTTGAACAGGCTACGTTTGAGGGATGGATGGAGGTTATGCAAGCAAGTGTGGATGCTAGAGGGGTAAGCCTTTATTATTTATTGTTCCATTAACACAATTTGTAAGATCACACACACACCCACCCCCACACGCACACACACAAAGTCTACTTAACGACTGCCATATAACTTAGGTGGAAATATGTACTTAGTTTAACTCACTTAGCCAATTTTATGTACAATTACACAGTGGCGGCGCTACACATATGCATCACCCCCACTCAATTTAAAACTTATTTCATTCCATTCCATTCAATTAGGCAAGCAACAAACAAGGTTATTTACTCTGTTTTACGTGTTTTTGGCCCATATTTTAATTTTGGAGGCAAATTTTAGCGCGCACGTATTATAGGAGAGGAGGTGCAACTTCACTTTGCCAATTTTAGCGGAGTGGAGTTGCAGGTTAAATCCGTCCTAAATTACCGATGATATTAATTATAACTAATATGTCTACTTCACTTTTTTTAGATTGATAAACAACCTTCAAGAGAGGCTAATTTTGCTGCTTATATATTTTTTGTAATTTTCATCGTACTTGGATCTTTTCTGACGTTAAATCTGTTCATTGGTGTCATCATCGATAATTTCAATAAACTTAAGAAAAGGGTAAAGTAATATAGTATTCATTTTTACAATAAAATATCAGTGATCATTATTTACTTATTGGTAAATTACTTATAGCAAAAAACACATTGCCTAGATTTAGGCAAATTCGTATAAATTTTATTTTTGTCTTTATAATTTAGGTAACTTTTCAAATACATCAATCAATGACTGTCTGCGTATGTGCTCTATCGATTAAACTACGAATAATATATCAAAAAGTGAAGAATGAGAAACGTGCACAGAGTCGCTCTCACAGTATTTTTGGCAATTATTCCTTTTAAGAGTACCATATTTGTGTGACGCTATAGAGGGCGTCCTATAGTGCAGAATCTCAGAGCCTTACATATTTTCTATTAGGCAATGCGTTATAAATTGCTATTCTGTAGTTGCACTTTGTTGTTTAGCTTTGTTGGTGGTTTGTTCCTAATTGTTGCTTTCTGTTTCTTATAGTATAATCGATTTGATCAACAATATTGCAACAGTACCGGTTTGTGTGACGATATAGAGGGCGACCTATAGAACATCACTTCTGGAACAATGCGTTATAAATTGCTTTCCGTAGTTGCGCTTCGTCGTTGTTTTAATTTTGTTTGTGATTTTGCCTGTACTATGTTTTTTTCTGATAGTATAACCAATTCGATCACCCAATTTTAAAAGTATCTGTTTGTGTGGCGATATAGAGAGCGTCCAGTTGAACAGAACCTCTATGGGACAACTGTGTTATAAATTGCTATTCCCGTATAGCCCTATGTGCTTTGCATTTGTTTAACTTTCTTCGTCATTTTACCTAAGCTATTTTTATTTGTTTTATAGTATGAAGGAGACAGCACACTGGATATGTTTCTGACGAATAACCAGAAAAACTATTACTCGACAATGCGTCGAATGGGAATCCGGAAACCAAAGAAACAGTTAAAAAAGCCAACGGTGAGTTGTTGACACGTTCATTAATTGACGGAAATGAAAGCAGGAGTAATCTGTACTATAAATCTCATCAAATAGAACCAATGCTGTCCCTTTCATATGGCCCAAATGTGTCCTTGTCCACAGATCGAATAAGCTAATATAAATACTTACAACTGCTAAACAGATGACAAAACTGCGAAACAAAGTAATACATTATATTATGTTTAATCTTGATAAAACAATTTAGCAAGTAAATACTTGAAAGGCTCCGGCTGATTCCGGTAGGCCTGATCACCAAAAATAACACTGAGCAGGGGGATACAGACTTTTGGAAAAGCGGGACCGGAAGGGGGAAGGTAGAGAATCAATCTTTTAGGGGGGTCCGGGAAATTTTTGTCTTTGATGTCAGAAAATTGCCTCCGGGGTGTGTTAAGAGATCAATTCTTGTCTTATGATTGCTAAATATTTTTATTTTATAGACAATGTTAATAATACTGATACATTTTACTTTCCAAAAGGTTGGGGGCCGGCCCGGGGTTTAAGGGGGTTAAATCCGCTCCTGCTGAGAAGTTTTTCAGTCATCCTCATGATTTGGTGACTGGTATTGTCCAATCACCAACAGAAAGACCAAACTGGAAATAAGTCAAATTCGTGAGTTATCCGTATCTTATTACACCAAATGAATCAAACTTTTGCTCTCTAATTTCATCATCGTAATAGTAGCTACATGATTTTTTAAATTAATCAATACCATTTTCTTTCTCTACCATGGTTCTATACACAGTCTGATGTAAGTACTTCTTTATTGAGAGTCTGCATGATGTTGTTGTTAAAGTTTCAGTATTGTAAATCATTGCACCAGTGCTTTATGCTGAAAACTGTGGTTTAGGTTTCATGTCATTGTGTTACAATTGTGATCATAATATATTTGTCAACTTGTTTACGGTAATACGTTGGTTCTGGACTCCATTTCCTCGATTTCGACCTGACAAGCAAATAAAAAAAAACGATTTACTCATTTTTGGTCATTTTCGTCTGTATTTCCACTGTTTTATTTGTATGAGAATTCTGCTAAGTGAGAACAATTATCTATGTATGAGACGTCCAAAACACGCCCCATGTCTGAGACTGACGCATTATGCATTGGAGTTGGCATGTACGTCATTACAATATTTAGTTAATATATGTGGATATTATTAAAATATATTTTTTAAAGTAATTTTCCAGAATGAATTTACCGCCAGATATACTTGAGCATATTTGCATGAATTATGTCTTGTTTCGTTTGTGTTTGAATTTATAGTTTTTGGTGTACATGTTTTTGTTAAATATTATTTTAAATACTATATTGAGCACTATCCCTTGCAGGGTTATATTAAAACAAGCATAATTAGCATAGTTTAATTTGTAATGTTTAATTTAGAAATGTAATTTAGTATTACTTCTTTGCGATAATGTAATGTATGTAATGTAATTAGATTTATATAGCGCCTTACACAGTAGAGTCTCAAGGCTCTGTGGACCAAATGTTACATATTGCTATGATGTTCGACGACTCTAATTTTCTGCTGCCTGATACAGGCGCTCATTCATCTGTCCAGTACACCGGGGTAACCCCCTACTCGTCTCGAAAGATGGGTCCTTTATAGTTCACATGAGCCGTATCTATACACTGGGCCTACACCTTATAGTCCTTATTCCGAGAAGACTTCTGGTTTCACCACCAGAACCATGATGCGAGCGGACCTCGAACCCATGCTGTTGTTATTGCAATTAGTTCACGGTTTCCATGCCTTAACCGCACAACTCGCATAAACATACAAACACTTTATGGGAGAGATATGCGTCGGTGGTACTACAGATCGGGAGTTCAGATCTAGGAATCTGGAGTTCAAAACACCGTCAGTGACTGGGGCAGATTTGGGGGCGTATCCGGTGCCCCTCCTCCCCAGATTCACCCCCTAAAATCGTCAATGTGAAGTGGCGCTCCCCTCCCTTATACTACGTGCGCCCCCGATAATGTTGAAAAATTAAAAGGGGACAGCACGCAAATCGACAAAAAACGCTTTATTTTCAACTTTGTAAATGAGACACACCCCTCGATAGGAAATAGTGCACTCACTCCCCTTTAGCTGGACCCTGGATCCGCCCCTGGCAAAGCACGTCATACAGTACTTCAATCTACACAGCTGCTGTAAAATGGGTACAGAAAAAATAGCTGGGAATTAACCTGCGACAGACTAATTTCCCGTATCATACCCCAACCCCTTCTCGCTAAACAAACTATGGATACGTTTTATAAGAACTGCAAACTTGGTCCCCTGTTCAAATGCATCTCTACTTCCATTGTGTTTCGGCTGAAGGGTCGAAATACAAGTCAATAGCGTCCCGTCTTTCTAATGAAACGTTAACTCGTACGTCAAATAACGAAGTACACATTTCATGCTTCTCTGTATACTGCCCAATGCACTGCCAGAATGACCCCATTGGAAATAAGTCTACTTCGAACTTTCGTGAGTTATCCTTGGTATCAACACGGTACCGTATCCAGACAACTACCCTCCAGACAACTATCCCCCGGACGACTACCCCCGGATAATTACCCCCTGGACTTTTACCCCCCCCCCGAGACAACTATCCCCTAGGACGACTACCCTCTAGGACAACTAATCTCTAGAACAGCTACCCTCTAGTCTACTCACCCCACCAGCGGGTTATGGTTAGGTTAGGGTTAGGGTTAGATTAAAGGTTAGTGTTAGGGTTAGTGTTAGGGTTAGTGTTAGGGTTAGGGTAAGGGTTACGTTTAGGGTTAGTGTTATGGTTAGGGTTAAGGTTAGAGTTAGGGTTAGAGTTCGTGTTAGGGTTAGAGTATTGTCCTAGGGGGTAATTGTCTAGGGGGTAGTTGTCCTAGGGGGTAGTTGTCCATGGGGTAGTTGTCCTAGGAGGGTAGTTGTTCGTGGGGTGGTTGTCCAGGAGGTGGTTGTCCTGGGGGGGGGTAGTTGTCCTAGGAGGTAGTTGTCCAGGGGGTAGTTGTTCGGGGGTTATTGTCCGGGGGTGATTGTCTGGGGGTAGTTGTCCTACAATTACACGGTACACCTAAAAAATTTAACATTATTATTACATTATCTCAACAGAATCCAGTACAAGTGTACATGTATGATCTAGTGACTAGCACAAAATTCGAGATTACGATCGTCTGCATCATCTTCCTCAACATGATTGCGATGATGATCGAACATTACCAACAGGATCAGTTGATTACAGATGTTCTCAAGATACTAAACATCGTCTTTACCGTAATCTTTTCGATTGAAGCGGTGATGAAACTCATCGGATTGCGTTGGCATTATTTCAAAGTTCCATGGAACGCGTTCGACTTCATTGTTGTTTCACTTTCTATTTTAGGTGGGTTTTTCTTGTCTGCATTTTATTAAGTTTCATCTAACGCATCCTACTCTCTTAATGTGAAATAATGAAATCCACTTCTGAGTTCTGAGTGATCACTCCAAGAAAAGTAAAATTTCACTCCAAAATCAACTCGAAATAAGTGAGATCACTCACTCTTTCGAGTGAAGTTTCATTTTTCTTGGAGTGATCACTCAAGTCAATCCTTAAAGGGTGTATTACACTCTTTTCAGACGCGGATCCAAAGGGAGGGAGATCCAACGGACCCGCTCCACCCCCCCCCCCCCTTTTTGGAAACAAAAAAATATATATTTTTGCTCAATTTTGGGGCGCTAAAATTTCACCGAGAGCCCCAGGCGGGCCCTGGACCCACGCCTGTTGTTGACATTTTCCTGTTAAAACCTCATAGCTGGGCTTGTCCAACTTGGCATCGGGCCCCCTCTTTCTAGCTCCGCTGTATCCGCCCCTGCTCTTTTACATTAAAAGAATAACTTTATTTATTAATGTGAACGGTGTTTAAAAAATCAATTTGTGGCAGAGCCAAGCCAAATGTGACATAAGTCAGAAAATTGAAAATTGAGGTTTTTATGGATTATAAAACTACACATTATCATCTTTATGATCAAAAAATGTTTTAAAAAAATGCAATTTAGAATGACCTTGCTAAGTCAATGTATACTGATAAGCAGTTTTCAAATGTAGTTTCCTCAAAACTTACATTTTATATGTTCGAACTTGTGATTGTTCATAACTCGCAAGGAAACATCGTATTAAAATGATTTTTTTGCATGTCTGAAAATTGTTAAGGTAGTATGAAAGTTTAATGCAAAATAAACTTTCAACAAAATTTACCATTTTTAAATTTTTGCCTATTATGGAAAATTAGCACTTGTGACTTATGTCTCATTTGGTTTGGCTCTATCACATTTTTTTTATTGAAATGTTGATGTTACATGTTATAGGCCTAGATAGAATTCATTGACTCACAATTATCCGAAAAGACGGTAACCATGTCACGTGTCAGTAAAATATTTCTTGGTTACATTTAAACTAGTATTCTTTGTAAACTTGTAAAATACCAACACATTTATGAGTTATTTATTTATTCCATATTTTTGTTTATTATAGGGATCGTCTTAAATGATGTTCTATCTGATACCATTATAAATCCGACGCTACTTCGAGTGTTACGGCTGTTCCGAATTGGACGAGTGCTACGTCTAATAAAAGCCGCTAAAGGGATAAGAAAACTACTTTTCGCTCTTGTAATCTCACTGCCTGCGTTATTCAACATCGGATCTTTATTATTTCTCATTATATTCATCTATTCTATCATCGGGATGGTACAGTTCGGCCATGTGAAACACGACGGTGCCCTTGACGACGTCGTCAACTTTGAGACTTGGCCAAATAGTCTTCTTCTGTTGTTCAGAGTAGCGACCTCTGCCGGTTGGAATGATATCTTAGAACCTTTGATGGTCTCAGAACCAGACTGCGATCCGAATTACGGTGGTCATCCGAATGGAAACTGTGGTAGTAAAATATTCGCTATTGTCTATTTTATGTCGTTTTTAATTATTACATTTCTTGTTGTGATTAATATGTACATCGCCGTAATCTTAGAGAACTTCAGTCAGGCCCACGCACAGGAAGAGGTTGGTATTACTGAGGATGATTTTGTGATGTTTTACCAAGTTTGGGAGAGGTACGATCCCCTGGCAACTCAGTTCATTACCTATGATAGTTTATCAGACTTTTGCAACGATCTTGGTAAACCGTTAAGACTTGCCAAGCCAAATAATATTAAAATAGCGGGTCTTGATTTGCCAATTTATGACGACACAAAGTTGCATTGTCTGGATGTGCTGTACGCGTTAACAAAACGTGTTCTCGGTTCAATTGAAGAAACGGAAGAGTTTCATAAGTTACAAAAACAGATGCAAGAGAGGTTTAACGAGTCTTTCCCTGGAAGGGAAAGTTATAAACCCACGACGACCACGCTACAAATTAAAAAGCGCGCCACTGCTGCTAGGGTTCTCCAGCGCGCGTGGCGTCTGTATAAATTAAAGATGGTTATTGAACAAGCGTCACAATCATACCGCAGTCAAGCGAACAGTCGCAGAGCCTCAAATACCGACTCAGAAGTCGACGTCTTAGAATCTAGTTTTTCTTATGGAAATACATTAACAATTCCGGGTAAAGCAATGCATCCAAATAAATTTGTCGTCACTGCCACAATCCAAAAAGAAGGTAATGATCAACAAAACGAAACGAACAATGACAGTAAACGACATTGCTATAAAGTTGACGAACAATTAGAAACCGCGTCGACAATGAATGCGTCAGTTATCGTAGTTGACGCAGCGGCTGACGAAAACCAGAACAATGCTAGCACGAGCGTTTGATTAATTGTATGCAACTTTATTAAAATAGTAATGCTCGTAAAATTCATGTGACTTTATATTGATACAATTAATTTGTAAATAGGCCTACATGAATATTCGTAACTCTTGCAGATGTTGCATTTTATAAGAAAATGTTGTAGAACCACGATAGGTTAGAATATGCAAATAATTGACGTTTAATTTATTAAAGACCATAAAAATACTTTAATTTATTTTGTAAAGCTATTTTTTTTGTTTTTCTATTACATAGCAAAGTCTACAAATAATGTGAAACTTTTTTAGTAAAATTGACAATTGTAACTGATTTTAGTGGCAGTATGATTTACTATATGCCTAGTGTGTACTAAAAAGGCTAAAATAGTCTGCTTTGTGTGCTCTTTCCTGTTAAGTATTCTATGAGAGAAGCGGGCGGGTGAAAACATGTTCTGCTCAAATGATATCTAAATTACGTATGAAAGTTAAATAATGTATAAATAACATTTAAATAACATATAAAAGTTACTGTATTCGGTCAAATCAGGTGTTTCATAGTAATGTTATTGGGTAGTGTTCCCATAACTTTAACCTTAGCTCCTCTGTGATTAGCTTGGCCCATTTGTAAACAAATCGAAATGCACATACGCCGTAATTACGTAAAACGTTAATAGCGTTCTCCCGAGCACGTTAAATCTGGAAAAACTGTAGTTATTAATGAAATTCCTCCCACTTTTTTTAAATAATTGGCTTAAATATTTTTGAGTGGATTTTGTTTTCGAAGGGCGGAATTAGAGAGTAAACAAAAGTAGTTTTCTCCCCCGAGATTTAATTAACTATAGTATAAATACTTAGATAACAATAAAATTAATTATTAATTAAGATATAAGGATACTATTATAGTTTTTTTTCTAGACAAAT
>JAOTQE010071434.1:0-16923 GCA_025631205.1 Nesometra sesokonis
TCTTCCTCAAATTGTATTAGATGTATCTAACATTCCTTACAAACAAATTTGAGTTTCCAACACTATATTTTCACCAACAATCTATTCTGCTTTTTCTGTGCACTGTTTACGGTTCGATCATCATATTCGTATTCATATTTTAAGCAGATTCTCAGAAAACTGACCTCTCTTTGAACAGTTTGTTTCAGTTACTTGATTATATTTAAACTATCAGTATACAGTATGTCTATATGTATGTCCACATTAGTTTCATGTTTTGGAGTTTAATAAACTTCTGATTTCCCATAAAATCATCTTTATAATCCTTGTGGTTAGTTTTGAAAGCATTTTCTGTAGTATTAGTTTCTATCTAAAATTAAAATTAATCCCTTTTCATTTAATGGTTAAAATAAATTAATATGTAATATTGTTTTTTAGGTGTAGATCATAAATTAGATAATGGTTCAACACTATTGCATTCATCATGTTTGGCTGGAAACTATGAAGCTGTCTCCTTCCTTATCTCAGCCAATGCTTCACTCAAGAAACCAGACAAAAACGGTAAGTAACGTCACAAGCTAAAATACTTTTAGATTGATAGAAAAAGGAAGTGATTCTATTATCTTGGATTTAGAGTGTTTGGTTTCAGTTTTAAAAAGTTATGAAATAGTAAAATGGAAAAATGTACCTAGATATATTCTAGCATTACCATCATTACAGAGCCATCCATAAAATAACTCTAAGAATATCTCAGTATTAATTAATATTAATTGGATTAGTGTCATGCTACACACTTTTTATACCTTTCACTGTCTTCATTAGTCAGTAGGCTATATGATAGTGTCCTTGGATTCTATCCATAGAAAAAGTTATAGTTGTACCTTTTTGCCAACTAATAATATAAAAAAAACGAAAATCATAACAATTTGAAAATTACTTTTTGATGTTGCACAACAATATGATCAGCAAATATTAGGCATAAAATAAATAAAATTGTAAGGAAAAGATTGAGTTATTGAAAATACACTAAAAGGTAAAAGAAGCTTTAATACTAAAAGAAAATCCTGACTGACCAACCCAAACATTCAAATATGCTGTGCCTGGTCAACATATGATTTAAGAATTCTTTCTGTTGACAAAGCATTATATTACAATTTTACTATTTTATTATGTTTATTTAGGTATTGCATTAACTCTATGTTTTAAATATATTTTGAACAAAAGTTTGAAAGCAGTGAAAGACACAGATATGTGCGAGTCATATGGCCAAGCGTTTAAGGCAGGGGAACCATGAACCATAGCAATAACAACAACATGGATGCAGGGCCCACTCGCACTATGGTTCTGGTGGTGGAACAAGTCTTCTCGGATAAGGACTATAAACCGTAGGCCCAGTGTACACATACGGCTCGTGTGCACTATAAAGTAATGTAATTGATGTTTCCAGCATATCTTAAACCAGATGTTAATTAAATTCTACAAACATTGCCAGTGAATAGACCCAATCGACTACTCGGGCCACATGATTTATACTGGGTATTGACTTTGTTTACAAACTGTCACAAGCCAGAGAAAACAGTGTAATACGATGTCTTCTTGTTGTAACTGTTCAGGAAAATTAATATTTATTGCTAGTTTCACGTCTAGGATTTATGCATCTGGATGTGGGGAAGGTGGGGAGGTGTGTGGGGGAGGGAGGTCGAGTTACTTTAAATTTCTACTGTCAACAAGAATGGTAAAAAACATACACACATTGTATTTCTTCGCTGTAGGCCTACACCCGTACTGGACTAGGCCTAGTAAAATGTACTTTTGTCCCAGTCCGCGTTGCCAGGGCTATGGGAGTATAATTACATCTTCCTTGCCAAAATGGGATCAGGTATAGTTCTTGGCATAATGCTCTTTTCGCCCCATTCTTAATCCACGATCCGCCTCATAGCCTAATAATTTAGGATGGGCGCTGGAGGCTTATTTAGGGTTCGTGGAGTGGTTGTTCAACTAGATTGGATATCACAACTACTAGGCCTAGCCATTGTAGGATATTCCATATTTGTACATAACCTTTGTGTCTGATAATAGATACTATTAGAAAAGAAAAATAATTACGATATTAATAATGTTGAACATACATGGTTTAGTAATTATTTGTGTAAAAGTGAACATGTTGTAAAATATGGAAATGATTTATCAAGTAGGAGAGATATTAATATTGGGATACCTCAAGGAAGTGGATTAGGCCCTGTTCTATTCCTCATCTTTATAAATGATATATCCGAATCAGCCTTAAATTGTTCATGCGTTATTTATGCGGATGATGTAGTCATTTATTATACATCAGAAAACACTGTTGATAAGATTAATTCTGAACTTTAATCCACAATCAATAATGTGCAAAAGTGGTATAATAAAAACAAATTAAGAATTAATGTAGATAAGACAAAAATTATGCTCGTAAAAAACAAACATATAAATGCAGAAAATGATCTTAACATTAGTCTTGGAGATCAAAACATAGAAATAGTTCGACATATTCGATATTTAGGAGTTGAAATTGATGATAACCTTACGTGGAATCACCACATTAAATCGCTAACAAAATCTGTGAGTTCTAAGCTTAATCTATTATCCAAGCTTTCGTTCACCCTAAATGAACGCATACTAAACAAACTAACTACAATTCAACCATGTATTGATTATGGGATTTCTGTCTGGGGACACCACTAACAGAAATAAACAAGTTATTCATAGATTACAAAAAAGAGCTGCAAACCACCTCTGTCATAGATCTCTCTTTTCTTTGAATCTGATAAAACTTCATAGGCTTGTGATATCTGTTTAAACTGTGGATAAACAAGACAAAATGAAATAAAAACCAGTTGATCATACATAACCTATAAAGCTTTTTTTCAAAAGAAAAACAGGTTCTAGAAATCAAGGCAGGCTAAAATTTGAATTCAAATTTATGAAACGTGATAGGCTCTATGGACATTTAGCCTCAGATGATTAGTGTCCCAAAATTATGTATAAACACATACTTTATATTTATATTCGGAAACCTTTTCGAGCCACTCCATGATTTATTGCCTTTTCTTCTTTCAATCTTTTACTTCGTTTTTATTAACTTATTATTTTTTTGATGAGTAACATTTTTAGACCTAGGCTAGTATTAATCATACAAATAAAACAAACACATTTAGGACTACAACAAATAAACCCTTATAATTTATATATAAAAATATTTAACGTGTACAGTCAAAGTCTTCTTTAAATAATATTTCCAAATCTTCTCTAACATTTCAAGCCGAAGTTGGACTCGTCTAGGCGACCTTATACAGCCACATTAGATAGTCTCTCTTCACATAGGCTTCTATGAATGGTGTCTTGTTCGAGGCAAGAAATCCTGCTTTCCACACCCAGTACCTTTTGATTTCTAAGCCAATTGGGAAGCGAATTGCTAGTTGTAAATTAAATAAAAGACAATTTAACAAATCTCCTAAAGGTAGACCCAACTTCTTTCCTCAAAGAATTATTAACCTACAGTATGGAAAGTACTACTCAAAGATGTTGCACGCTCTCTCTCTTTCTCTCCATCTCCCTCCCTCCTATCCTCTCTATCTCACTGAAATTTGCAAAGAGGTAAAATTGGCCGTTTGAAATTAAAAGAGGTGCCGTTGTTTTTTCCAAATTTTGACCTTTGTTTAGCTCCTCTGCACCACATAAGCCGGCATTACTAGCCGCTTTTACAATTATCTGGCCTAAACAAGTAATGGCAATAGAATTGTGTCTGGTCTGAGGCAGTCTGATGAGTGCTGGCACTGATGGAATAACACCCTTTTATAATAATGCCAGCATTCCCATATTACAACAATATTCCCTTTTTATACTGTAGTTCTGTGTGAAAGGGGTTTAAGGTCAGCGAGACAGCTATGTTTACGCTTACAAACATATTCGGCAATCATAGTATACAGTTCTTTGCATAACCACAATGACTGTTTCCATACACTGTATCCCTGACAGTACAGTACAGTAGTTTCACACTTGGTGGAAAGAGCGTAGTGATTTTATAAAACCAGGCTTACTGTAACAGGGACGGATGCAGACTTTTGAAAAGGGGGAGGAGCCGGAAGTGGGGCAGTAGGGAGTCAAAGTTTTAGGAGAGTCTGGGGTCTTTAGATGTCCGGAAATGGCCTCAGAGACATTTTAAAGGATTAATTCTTGTCTTATAATTGCCGAGTATTTTTGTTTTATAGACAATGATCAATATTGATATATTTTACTTTACATCCCTGCTTAAACTAATATTACTGAGAGCATAACATAGAAGTTTACTTTTTCAGGGTCCTCTGGATTTCTGTCAGGATGATATTTCAATGCTAGTTTTCTATAAGCTTTCTTCAACTCGGTTTCTGTTGCATCTGGCTTAACACCAAGTAAATCATAGTATCCGGTTTCCTTCACCATTTTGCTTAGTTTTTACTGAAAAAAAAATGAAATTAAAACTACAGTACTGTAAGACAATTCTGATACATTCTATATTTATTTGAATTTGAATAGTTTCCACACATCATAGTAAAAAAAATAATAAAATTGGGTTATTTTGCAGGATTTGAGTCCATTATAGGGTGGGGGAGGATTTTGCCCATCAACTGTAATCAGGGATGTCACCACGTTGGATGGTGCTGGACGGCCCCGTCCGGCACTCAACTTTTCTGTCCAGCATTTCTAGGCTAGCGACCACCACTATTATTCCTAAGCATTTCTAGGCTAGCGACCACCATTATTATTTCTACCCTTAACAATTGTCAATTTCAATAAAATATGTGACTGATACATTGAAAAACAATAAAAATCCTAGCCTTATTTCTAAAACAAAAGATTACAGCCTTCGTTCTATGGTCACGTTTTGTAATGTAATGAAATAACTGCCCTTCTTTATTTTTCATTGTTCATCGCACGCTTAAACAGCATGAGTCTTTGTGTGCATATGGGTGGGTCATGTTTCATGAAAAAGGGGGCGCTGTTTGCCGTCCGGCACTCAAAAAAGCTAGTGACATCCCTGTGTAATCCATTGTAATATTGTAATTGTAAATTTGTTATTGTATGTTCTTTTTATGTCATTTAAAATTTTCTGAATAAATAAACAAACAAACAATAGCAACACCTATTGTGTGACGTCATCTAGAGTGTTGATATTTGAATAAAGTTAGTTTGTTATACAAGGTGTAGATTGTCAAAACATGCTTATTTTATATCAGCCAAATCTCGGCTACGAATGAACCAATTGACTTGAAAATTGGCTGCCTCATCTGTGTTACAGTATATGCGATATATAACATTTTAGGTCGCCATCATAATCTGCCACCACCAAGGAAAACCCCTAGCTTTGGAACACTGTTTGGGTTATTCGATTTCAACTAAATTGAATTTGCTTATCAAGAATTATCTGTTAAATAAGTTCATTTTTAATGATTATCATACTAACTAATGTAATCATTGTTTTCATTTTCATCATCGGCGATTAATGAAAATGGATAAACAATATGCCTTAATTTAAAATAATACGATCATAAACGTAGGCTTATTAGGCCTACAGTAGGCCTACCTACATTAGGCCTAGTTTCTTTGGGGGTAGGCCTAGGCCTAGATCATTTTCGGTCGCCAACGTAATCGGCCTCTGACAATTTCTATGGAACGAAATACTCAGCTTATTTAAATGGATATCTGGTAATATGGATATTATCATATGAATTTAAAAATACATTAAATTCGAAGACGCAGAAGAATCTATGAGCGAGGTTTAAGCCCAGTTTTGCTTGTACGAATGTTAACGATGTGATGTCCAACAAACGTACACACAAGCTAGTAGGCTAGCCTAGGCCTAACCATGAGTCACTATGAGCGTGATGATACACACCGGTATCCCGTCTGTAAGCAGTACTTCCTGCGCGATTACTTTTACCGAAGTTCTACACGTAGTTACTCACCTTTTTTAAGTTTTACTTAAAGTACACCAAATAAATGTTGTTCACTCGTTTTATATGAGAATTGCTTTAGTCAAAAATTAGTAAAATAAATAGAAATAAAGGTTTTAATTACAGTACTTCGGAAAAAAGCACTGGGAATTTTCAGGAAACTTCTCAGATGGTATCAAAAATTATTTTCATATAAATTAA
This sequence comes from Nesometra sesokonis, assembly GCA_025631205.1. Classification (NCBI taxonomy): domain Eukaryota; kingdom Metazoa; phylum Echinodermata; class Crinoidea; order Comatulida; family Antedonidae; genus Nesometra; species Nesometra sesokonis. The sequence goes on from JAOTQE010071434.1 coordinate 6,153, forward strand.
AGACTTTCTATATATGACAACCAAAAAAAACTAACAGTCAAAATAATTAAATTATATATATATAAGTAAATTTTTAGATGAAGTTATAAAATGTGGTGATTTATTTTATGATTTATTTAGATTTTGAAAAATATAAATGTTTTCCGCGACCTAGACTTTCCACTGCTTTCCAAATAGTTATACTGCCCTCTATAAATATGACAGGGAAAGATCAAGCAAATATCTCTTATAAAAAAAGTGTAGGCTTACATAAAATGTCTCACTTAAAGGGAAGGTTCACCCAAAAAAATTACTTTTCAATATATTTTTTATTTAATCATAAAAAGTATATTCAGTTCTCTTTGGGAATTTTAGGATTTTTTTTCTCTTGAGTCTCATGAATTAAAAAAAACATAGGCCTAAAACGATAGATTTCATCAATATTCTTTTACATACAAAATTGCAAAGTGGGTAATTTTTTATTATCAAATAAAAATGGCTACTTTACATTATATAAAAACATCAGATATAAACAATTTTGGTTAAAACACACAAGAATAGTATTTTTTTTATACATTTTTAGAATGACCGTTGATTTTTCACCAATTAGGCCTATATAAAATACCCCTCTTTCAGACAATTTGTATGTAAAAGAATATGGATTCGTGTAATTTGAACTATTCCCCACTAAGCAATTTTCGTATATTTTACCAATAATTATGACAGGTAAAATGAATCGTATAAAATCAGAAACAGGGCTGAATATACTTTTTATGATAAACTAAAACATATAAGGAAGGTAATTTTTTGGAGTGAACCAGCCCTTTAAAACAAGGAGTAGAGGTACCGGTATTATAAATATTTACATAAAACTTGCTCTCGTTTTCTTCTTTCTAGCCTTCCCCACTCTCGTTTACTAGGTTATACTTTAAATATTAACACATTTTCCCCAACCCCCACACCTTCTCTAATTTAAAATATGTAATCACAACGGTCCTAAAGTGTCTTATGTAGGCCCATATAATTGTATTTCTGATACGAATAATTGAGATTCCCTCAAATTTTAAATTGTAGATATATTAGATAATAATAATTTGTTTTTACAGTTGTTTATTGTGCCTACACTCTTTATATGAAGTACACCCAAGTTTTAATTTTGAAATTGCAAACCTCTCGTAGGCCTATCTGTAACAAACACCAAGTAGGATAAAGCCTTATATTTGGTAGAAAGAGATATCAATGATAAGGCCTACAATATAAATAAATAAGCTTAAACGGTATTGGCGGTGTGACACTGTCTTTTAGGGTTAGTTCTTAATTTAAGCAAATTTAAATAGGCCTATCTGTATAAACGCTGCAAAAATAATCAATTTAATAGATTTTCAAAATACCATTGTATAACGAAACTGATTTATGACTAACTCATTATTTGAAAGAAAATACAAAAAAATGCATACGCGCATCACAGTCCCATCTTGGTCCCACCATTGCTGAGGCTGAGATGAAAAAAATCAAAATAACATGACACCTCTTGATGCTCGGACTGGTATTCTTATGCATTTTAATCACTTTTCGAAGACAGTTTAAGGCAAATGAGACATCGGCATAAAGTTACTATTGGTTTTGGAAAAAAAATAAAAACAGCCACATCAGCTTCACCGTGGTCTGGGTTAAGGTGCGGAAATTTGGGAATATTGAATTCCTAGCTATGCTGGAATGTTTGCGAATCGCAGGCCTTAAGCATGCCAAGTTGTCTCTCCCCATCCCTCCCCACCTCCCGCCATGGAATCCCATGATAACATCAGATTTTTCAGTATTTTTCCCTGTTAACGATATATTTTTTAATGAGTCTAAAATATAAGGTAATAGGGTAATTTTAAATTCAAGAACGATTGTAATAAACGAATGGTTTAATCTGTTGAATCTTAATTGAATCAATTGGGAGAGGTGATGCTCAATCCCGATCGGATTTTAACAAACAAAAACAAAACAACAAAGTAATCGTAAACGATTAGATTCTCGGCTATGTTTTGAAGGGGTTATGTTTTTTCTTGTCTGTTAGTTTGTGTGTTCATTTGCTTGTGAACAGCCTAAAGCCATACAGTAGTTTTCATTCTTTATTGCTACTTTCACTGTGATATCTTCTAATGATCAGGGACACAGAATAAACAACCTAGGCCTACATACTATACTGTCAAGAAAGGTTATGATTTGGAATTTTAATGACAGCAGCTAATAGATAGGACTAGAGTGTATCAGTAACTGTCAGGCCTGGTTAATGTTTGGGTTTTGTCACTAAAAACAGAGGGCAGTAGACACAAAAGCAAATAGATTAGAATCCAGAATTCATGTGGTAAGGCGGATCAGCACCAAACTTCGGGAGGACCTATATACGGTTTGTTCTGACATTATTTGAAAATTTGAAATAAATCGGCCCAATAGTTTTTTTTTTATTTTAGATTTGGATGCAGACAGACACACACAGACAGACGGAGCTCATTGCAATACCATCTCAACTCTTCAGTGGGGCGAGGGGTAAGACGTTCTCTTCTCCTAACAATTAACCCTGACATATATTTTTAACTCGAAGTGATGGTCATCTCCTTTAAAGTCTCGTGGCTCTCATCTTCATTGTTGTTGTTTTCTAATTCTAAATTAGCGGAGGGTGTTCCGGCACCCTACATACCACCCATCCCTACGCCACTGCTATTATGTTGCCTTCTCTTCGGTGGGGAACAAACTCATCAACGACCATATTATATCCGTATACAATTTCATCAATTCAAATGCATGTTCCAGATTGTATCTTAAGCATCGCTTCTGTTGGCACCGTACAAAGGCAAGTAGGTATGCCTATTACAATATAAATATTGTTGGTATGAAATTCTTTGCAACACCAGTAATATTTTTACAATGACGTGTTAAATTTCCCGTTAAACAATGCAGGTGAAATGCTTGTTGGTCAACGGCATCTGTATTGTATTTCATCACCTGGGTCTATTGTATAATGTGTTAGAATAATTTCCCATTTTCCCATTTATTAACTGATATTGTTTCATGAGGTCGAGTGTGGGTGGTAGTAGCCCTAAAAAGCCGTACATTCGGTCATGAAGAATTGCTTATGAATAAAATTATCATCAGACATCTTTGATCGATTATTAGATTTTTTCTTTCTCAAAGAAATATTTGACATTGTATTTCTGTGGGAAATGTCAATTTAATGGCAAGTGTAATGGCAAATTCTTTATTTTTTATGTAAAGTATTTTACGACGGTCATCAACTATTTTGTAGTTAAAATTGGATATATTTTTGAACACATTTAGCAAATTTGAAAAATGTAAGTGTGCCGTATCCGTTTTTTGTTATCCTATTTCGTAAAGTTGCGAAACCTCACTAATAATGAATAAAATCATGAATAAGCCATTTCACGGTTTCAACTGTGCATGTGCGTTACCAAGGTCAAGTGATAAAACGACCCGAGGCTCTTATTGAAAAGAATATAATTGCCACGCGTCGTTTTATTACTTGACTTTAATCTGCACATGCGCAGTTGAAACCGTGAAATGGCTTATTTCTTACCAGACGTTTGGGACACAACAACATTTGAAATTTATATTAGAAATGTTGTCGATTATAATAGGTTGTTTTCTTTTTGTTGTTGAGAATTAGAATTATTCAAATTATTTTGAAGGTTTTTTCTATGCGATTCAGTCACGATAGTTCCTCTGAATGGTTGGACCCTAATTCCTCCAAGTTAAAACAATTATCAACAAAGACCGTAAAGCAAACTTTTTTTTAATTTCTAGTCAGTTAATAAATTCACCTCTTGAATTCATGTGTAATTTTCATTAAAAAGCTATAGTGTTGTTCCTAGTGAGGTAGCCTTGCCAATCTACATGAATGTGATTTAAGTGTCTAAAGTAGGTAAGAGCCATACTTGAGAGAACTGGTATTGTCTTTCTCTAGAGTATACTAAGCATCAGTTAACGTCTCTTATCTTCTGTTCTTATCAAACACATCTCATCCGTCGGTGTTGCCAGTAATGGAGTATTGCGTTGGTTCATTAGTTGTCTTTTTCTAGATTTTTTCTTTTTATAAGAATTAATAAAAATGGTTCAGCACTCCATGTTTCTTAGAGATTAATTAGAAAATCATGACTGACAGTAAATTATTATTGTTCTTTGTTTAGTATTATTATTTATTTATACAGGAATTTTGGTGATAATGACAAAGACTTATATTTATAATATACCAATTTCCAGTATTTCGAGTCAAAATTAACGTTGGAAAATATTAATTAACAGGCAAACATTGTTTACATCACAGAACGAAAAAAAGTAAACATACAACTGCAGTTTTTTTTTTTAGTTTAAGGTTCCGTGTGAACATATTATTTCAACATTCTATTTTATTTTCTATTTTTAATTCAGCTATGATGTAACCTAGACCATTCCAGATCATTTTTGTGAAAAACACATATTTTAATAATAAACCAGCCAGGCAGAATAATGACCTGATAATCAATTATTGCTCAGCTGTGCTCTTTGAGCAATCTCAAATTGGCTGAAAGTACATAGCCACTTACGTCGTCACAGAAATCGTAATCTATCAGTCCCATTATGTTCGAAGCTATAAAAATTCATCGTCATGGGGAGACGTATTGCATAAGGAGCAACAGAGAGCGACATACGAAAGGTGAAATTTGAATACTGAATGATCGTCGATCTAGAAATATAAAATCGTTCGAAGTTCTCCATGGCTAAACCAGAAACAGGGCAGCTGATAGAGGTTTTGTGTCTAGTTGTTGTTTTGCTTCATATGACCTACGCCGTTGGTAAGATATTTTTTATTTTATTTAAATATTATCCAGGGTTAAGCCACGGTTTAAACTTACGGAATAAATTATTCGATTGGGATTAAGATTCAATATTTGTAAACTTGGAAATTTAGATCCAGAGAAATATAATGGAAACTTATGTTCTTTTTCTTTAAATTGATAACCTTGTGCTGTTACCATGGTCGTTTTATTTAATTGACTTTCACTATAATTTTTTATTTCATTTTCATTATTTATCATAATATATCTAAAAATATGAATGCAAAAAATGTATTAAATATTATCCAGTGTTAAGCCACGGTTTAAACTTTAGTTTAATAATAAAGTATTTGATTGGAATTAAGATTCAATATTTGTAAACTTGGAAATTTACATCTATATAGAAATATAATGGAAACTTATGTTCCTTTTCTTTAAATTGATAAACTAGTGTAGTTACCACGGTTGTTCTATTTAATTGACTTTCGCTATAAACTTTTTTTTATTTCATTTTGATTATTTATCATAATCTACCTAAAGAAAATGAATGCAGAAAGTATTTAGTATAAAGCAATTAAAGTATTTGGAAAATGTAAAGGCCAAAGGTATAGAAATCAGTTTATTTGAACTATTTTACTGTTAACCATTTAAAGAATTTATTTAGGAAAAATGGAAACTCACTTACATCGTATATCTTATTCTATAAGATCTAGCAGTTCATTACAGGACATATACTATCCTATCTCAAAGCTTTCACTTGGTCTTGTGCTGTTCTCCACCAGATATACAAACAAATCAATAGAAGTTCATCAGGTTCAGATGGGCTAAAGCCGATTTCTTAATTATTCCAAAATAGGAATGAAACAGGAGGGGTGGTTGTAGTATTATAGCGACAGATATGTCCACTAAGTAGGTAGAAAGAGATGTTAATGTTGGATGTCGACTTAAAACATTATTTCGACTTCACTTTAAAAAAAGCATTTCTGGTGCCAAGTTGTTTTATTTTTGCGTTCCAAAATGTTATAGGTTTAATGCGTTTCCACTTTACAAGTTTTTAGATGTATTGTTAATGTTGGGTGTGCTTTCTGTTTAGCACAATTTTTTTATGTAACATCGAAAAAATAACAGTGAAGCACAACAGCTCAACTGACAAACGACGAAAAGAGATTCAAATTAATTTTTATAGGAAGCAAGCAGATGCCCGAGAGGAACAAATGGGCCTTTTTTGTGCCTTTAGCCTATACAGTAATACAATAGGAAAAAAATATAATACTATAATTCGAGCAACGTTTGTCTGTTTGTTAATCTACTCCTCCCTGATCCTTGGTCCGATCTCCATCAAACTTGATGGGTGGATGCAAGTTCACCGCGGAATTGCCATTGAGTGGTTCATTTTTGGAAATGTCAAGGTTACTGGGGTCAAAGTTCAAATAACTTGTTTTTCGCTACTCCTTGAATGGTAAATTGACTAGTAGAGAGAAAGATAAAAGTGAACAAGATACCAAAAAATAGACTCAACAGCGAGGTTACAGAAAAACAAAAAAAAAACTAAAGTAGCATTCAACCATACCGGTAACAAACAAAAGGCAGCAGATCATTATACCAGTCAGTTCTAGGAAATTGATATCTAAAGTAGGTAAAAACAGTGTAAAGAGATGTTAAAAGATATTAGTATTTAACAATCAGGTGTTTTATTTTTAGTTTTGAGTTTGGAATCCCTTGACACATCGAAAAATATGTTTCCCTTTTCTTTCCTTGGTTGCCTCTTCCTCATTCCGAACAATACAAATTTGGTCAGAACTTATGATATGTGATCAAATCACTGGCCGATGCTATCTCATTAAATACGTAGCAATGTTAAATATAACAATTGAGTCGTAACAAGAACGATATTTTAATAACCCAAACCGATAGACAATCATACCGACCGACCAACCTACAGATGATTCTTCAACCAGTTGTACCTGGGCATACGGTAGATTAATGAGGAACTAATATTTGCTAATTGGAAACAATAGGACTATTAATTTATTGGAAAAACAAAGATCGAAATTCTAATAAGCGACCGCCAGCCCGACAGACTGACCAACGTGATGATAAACTTTGCAAAGAAACTACCTGTTCTGTTTCAAATAAATTGGACTATTAAAACAGCAATCAGAAAGATTAATCAGCTAACCAATGGGATGACTGGAATTCATTACTGCCTGGTTAATTTATAATCGATCGGACTAGTATTAAAACTTGAAAAATAACATAAATGTACGGTAATAGAGATTGATTGCAAATGGGGCCAACAGACCGACCGATCAGCCAATTGACCAATGGGATTACCAAAGCACATTACTAGACAAACTCCGTGTGAAATTTCCAACCAAATTTCAACACTCAAAAAATAACGTAATAATCGTAATGGAAATTAATTCTAGAATTGACCAGCAGACCCAACTAGCTCAATAGACGAAATGCATTTCTAAGAAACTGGTGTTAAATGCCAGCCAGTTGGACTACTTAAATGTTAACTTTGATGAGTATAGATAATTTAAAATTGACTTCAGATAATATGGAGCTCCACCTAATTCCTTCACTAAAGACTCATCACGGGCAATATTTTTCCAATATTGCCTGCACCACAAACACAATAATTGCTTATTATTATTTTAAAAACTAATGTGTTTCTATTAGGCCTATAACCTTTCGTTTATTCATTTGTTTTATGTGCAACGTATCTATTTATTCAGAAAGTAACTGTGTGATAAATTTTACGAAACATTAGCACCATTACCATATACCTGATGTAATAAGTTCAATAATATAAATAATTGTAGTACATAAATAATACAAGTGGAGACCCACGTGGATCCAAGTGGAGACCCACCCGAACCCCCCCCCCCCCCTCCTTTTGAATAGGACGAATATTATTTGAACTTGAAAAACTCATTGTTTGCAATGAATTTCTGTGGAAATTGCCTCCAGGATACCTGCATCTTGTTTAAAAATTGGTCTGGGGAAGGCCTATGCCTATAACCCTACAAAACAACATGAAATTTAGCACCAGTCTCCTTCTATCCGGCATCGGGCCTTCACTATCTAGCTCTGCTGGATCCGCCCCTGATGATTGTTTATAAATGGTAAAATGAATAGATAAATGATAAAATAATCAAGATTAATTTATATAATGCGTCTTTTGAACCAACTTCGTATAGGTTGGGTATTATAAAAGACGCAGAATGGTCAACAGACAGACCTTTTGTAATTAAGATGTTCGTAGAGAACCGTCAATAGAGCATACAATCTGGCTCCAAGAAAATGGATGAAGTCAATGTACTTTCTATTAAATTTGGAATTTCCGGTTTTTACCTTTAAACTTGACATGATTAAATCGATTGAACAGTATCTTCGATTGATAATTTAAGCCAGCGGATGCGGCAGTGTGTCGTTTCTTACTTCAACGATTCTTAATTTTATTAAATGCATTTAGAGGTTTCACATGGGACTGTTCTGACAAGTGTGGACAAATTAGGTTCTATAATGGTTCACCAATTGTTAGAGTTTAGTCTAAAACCGCCCTAAGTAAGCCTTTTGATTCCTGCACTTTGTTGGTGACTTGTAAGAACCAATAAAGCATTATTTGCTTATACTGTGCTAACAGGTACTAATCTCGGAAATACCTCGCATTGGATTGATGAATCTCCAGTAACGCGAACTATTGCACTAAACCATGCCACTCAATTGCTTTACTAAAACATACTTTCTTATAAAATTTCACTTGTTTTTGAGTTTTAGCGAGTCTCTTTACTCCTCTTTACATCATTCGCTTTCCCGTTTACTTCTCGTTTATATTTACTTAACGTATATACCAGTTTCAAGACTTTCCTTTTATTTTTAAGCTAGGCTACATTTGTCTTCTCTGTATTTCTTAAGTTGCGTTCTTCTTCCTACAATATCTCTTCAGTTATATTGCAAAATCCGTTTTTCTGAGTTTTACATTGATAAAAACAAACTAATGAATTTCTTCCTTACTATTAACAAGAAACTATGAAGTGCACTTTCATCGGTCTGAGATACAAATGATAAAATAATCAAGATTAATTTATATAATGCGCCTTTTGAACCAACTTCGTATAGGTTGGGTATTATAAAAGACGCAGAATGGTCAACAGACAGACCTTGACAGACCTTTCGTAATTAGAGGTTCGTAGAGAACCGTCAATAGAGCATACAATCTGGCTTTCATCGGTCTGAGATACAAATGTCTTAGCAGCTGCAAACAAATACCACGCCTATCTGGCGTATAATGTCATAACACCATCATTGATGAAATACTATGTGGTAGTATCTCTCAAATCAGCGTTTGACTATATAGCCATACTATATTTTAACAATCAATATCTTCAAATGTCATGAATTGTATCTTCTAAATCTGATTACTGTGATATTTGGGATTTTAAAATATCTGGATAAAACAAAAGCGTCGTGTGGCTATACAAATGTCAACAAATTAAAATTTGCCCCTTATTATAATTACCTTGGACTTACATTTAGTTCACGTGGAATTTTTTCGGTTGCTATTGACACATGGATTTCTAAGACTAAAGAGGGACATTTTAAGATAAATGAAATCCAATTCTTTTTTAATGTAGATTTGCAATAATACATTTACACCTAAATTGTTATAATGGATCTGAAGTATGGGGAAATAAAGTAAATAGTTCATATGAAATTATACATACAAAGTTTTGTAAAAGGGTTTTAGGTCTGTCGTAAAACAAGAACCTCGTCGTCATCTTACAAATAAAGGCACTAAAAAGAGTAATGAAATACAGTACTGGTTGAAAAATCTTAGGATAGAAATTTTAAATTACCTCATAAAGCATACACTACGGTATGTTAAAAAAGTACATGATCATATAATGTAGCAGAGCCAAACCAAATGAGACATAAGTCGCAAATGCTAGTTTTCCACAATTGGCAGAAATTTAAAAATTGTCATTTTATTTTTTAAAAATATACAGTTTATACGTTCAACTTTCATACTACCTTAACAATTATCAGATATATGATCATAAAATGTTTAAAAATGCAATTTAAAATGACCTTGCTTTGTCAATGTATACTCATAAACAATTTTCAAATGCAGTTTTCTCAAAACTTACATTTGTTCGAACTTCGATTGTTCATAACTTCGCAAGGAAACATCGTATGAAATTGGTTTTTTACATGTTAAATATAATAATGTGTAGTTTTATAATCCATAAAAAACTCGATTTTTAATTTTCTGAATTATGTTTCATTTGGCTTGGGCCTGCCACAAATTGGGCTTGGTCAAGTAAAGGTGTAGAATCAAACAAGACTTTTGATATTGTTTGAACAAAGATGTGTCGATATTGACATCCAAAAGTCATTAGTTTTTTATGAAAATTATTTTGTGAATATTAGAAACTTCGATATGACTGCTAGATATTTAAATCAAGTTTTCATAAATAGACCAAAACGTTTTGCATAACCAATTAGAACATCTTCAAATTACTTTAATGCCAATAATGATTAGGTACAGTAAATAAAATTTGTAAACTATGTACAATGTGTGACTTAGGTTGTATTTAAAAGAAATTACATTTTTTGTGTTCTGCATACAAAGATGTCAGAGACTATTTCCACCCTATTTCTGGATGTTTCTACAACAGCAAAATTAGTAAACGTGTTAAATTTTGGTAGTATTCCGTTTCAGTTTACTCATTAAAATTACTCAACATTTGCTCCAAAAGACGAAACATTGGTTTACAAATTTGGTTGGAAAAGGTACCACCTGTAACACTAAATTATGTAGTTTATTATAATGTATTGAATGAAAAATGCTGTTATTGCATCTTACACCTGGCAGTACCCTTTTGAAATAAATAACACCCTCTGACTAGGTTGATCTACCATGTTAAATTACTAGGGAGATCTACCTAGCAACACAGAGAACTACC
>JAOTQE010071445.1:0-16922 GCA_025631205.1 Nesometra sesokonis
ATAGTACTTTTGCAGTCACTTTGGGACCCATAGTTTTAACCAGAGCTTTTCATCTCAGTATATATTTGTATATTATTGATTCCATCATATGAACTATTTAATCCATCAAATAAACATTTCTACTGGATACATTGCATGGTTGGCACAGTCTGTTAACCCCGAAGGCATTCTCTTTATTTCTTTTTTCAATTTTAATATATTTTAACTTTGTATAAATTAGAATTCCAATTTACCTTATTTGCTCAAAATTGTTTTGTCAATTGTTAAAAAACCAAATCTTAGAATATATTTATAAGAATCAATTTGAACTCACTATCAACAGTTCCTTACAAAATTCATGGACTGCACCATTTAGATGTCATAGATGGTATTAATAATTACATTAGGCCAACCATCCCTCGATAAACTAATGTTAACTTACCTCACCAAGAGTGGTTTAAAACTATTAACACCTCAATACACTGGAGTGAATCCAAAGACACTTATATAATTAATAGCCTACTGACCAATGAACAAAGTAAAAGGTTATATTAAGTGTGAACGAATTATTGAAATAAATGTTTATGGAGGGCTCGGTCACCCTTACTGCCAAACATAAAAAGCAGCTGAGTTAACTTAAGTTTAACATGTAGACCAGTGAGGGATTGCACTTGATGGCCTCTGAATGAGCCTAGCTCAGATTTTTATAGGCTGTTGCACACTATGTGAAAATTGAGATTTCTGCGTTGAAATATGGTGCGTGTGTGGCTGCTCGTGAGTGAATTTGCACTGAAGAGTTAATCTATGATAAAATTTTTTTTCTTCCATGGCATGTGATGTTTGATTTCGACACAGAATTCACTTTTTCGTGTCCAGTGTGCACCAGTCTTAACACTGGGCATAACAGTATCTTGTACACTACTGAGATTTGCATTCTGGAGTACTCACGAAGTTGCATGAGATGTAGATAAACCAGTCTACTTATAAATTTCCTATATTCGTATCTCCAACAGATGGGATTGAATTAATCTAGCAATCTGTCCCTAAAAATATATATGATAAAACATGTCTTCGTATCCTTGATAGCTCAGATATTGTGCACCCTTATTCTTGAAATTTGTGAGGAGTCACCACAAAATGAGTCGTGTTGTACAGAAAACCAAAATTGACTTATTGTTGTATTGGGATAGAAGAGATTATAAGCTTGAAATTGGTTTTTAAATGAGGTTCATAGCTTCAGTATAACCAGAGCAAAATCATTTTAAAACGGTAACTCTTTTAAAACACAGGTATATGAAAACATATTTTGGAGAATATAGACTTTAAAGATAAACAACCGTTGACTTCCTGTATGTTTTTCCATTGATTTTGAAAAACAGCCTTTACAAAATGTAGTTAAAAAAACCAGTTTATTGTAAATGAACATAAACAGGAAGAATGTAATCATAAAATTTAATTACTAAACTCAACAAAACAACAGAAATCTCATATTTGTGATAGTATGACTTTCTGTCTTTTTTTTGTGAATATCTCAAAATGACCTGGCGTACAACACGACTCATTTTGTCACGACACCTCACATTTATACTATAAAACCTTGTGCACACTTGAAGAATTTTGCTTAGCATACTGCCTCATATGCCACTTTTCTCAGCATCACATTTTAGTTGCACATTGCAAGGAAAATGCTACGATAATAGAACATATTTTGCTCGCACAATAGCTTTGGACAATCTGTTTGGTGAAGTTAGTAAATTCCAAGGGTCTAGTTTTAAAGACAAAATTCCTGGAGGTTTTCTTGCGGTTGTCCAACTACCGTTTGTAATATCTACCCTTTCAAAAATGTGTTTACAACCCTTATCTTCTCTTATTATAAAACAATAGTTTTTGAAATTTTGTGTTCCTGTTAATATCATTTTCAAAAGTTGCTTATTTTCAACCAATATTGTGAAAAAATAGGCAAATTTATGCTATAATTTTGAAACTGTGACAAAAGCTGGAGGAGTACCGTAAAAAAAAATTCCAGGAGAAAACTGGATAATTTCAGGAGTTCGGGAGATGATCCAAAGTTTCTGGAGACTCCAGGACAATCCTGGAGACTTGGAAGCTCTGTATTATTATTGCATTTTAATTATTTTACAGCCACTTTATTTGATTTACAATTCATAAGACCTTTTTTTAAGGCAAACACCAAGCCAAGTCACCATGATTTTACTTCCACACATAACCAGACCACAGAACCCAGTGGCGGATCCAAGGGGGTCCTGGGGGTCATGTGACACCCCCCCCCTTGGTGAAATTTTGAGGGTCACAAGGTCTGTGTGACCCCTAATAAATTTGAAATAATAAAATGAGATTTACTTGTAGTAATTAAATTTAAATTAAATTCTCGTGGCTTAGGAAATGTTTATATCCAGCTGGAAGAACGCCTACTTACTGTATAAGGATTAACGGTGGCGCACTTTACCATAACTTTATTTTATACGCTTTTGTTAAATTTACCCAGCGTGATCTTAAATGAGCCAGGGGAGTTTACCTTTTTCCTTTTTTCTTTTTTTTTGCTCATCAGAAAAATTTCCAACCACGCCCACTCGGAGTGGAAAAGTGCGACCCCCCCCTCCCCCCCCCCCCTCCTTTCGGTGGATCCTGGATCCGCCCCTGGAACCTCACTTTGCTTGTTTCGTTGTTAACAAAACTTCAGTATCGAATCAATTCAGCACATTTAAGTTCATTTCAATTGACATGTGCATGTGCAGTTTCAACGGTTTTTAAGGATTTTGCTTAGCTTTAGCGCACACTGCTAGCAAATGCCACAAATAACCACAATTATGAAACATGATAGATATTTTGCTTACTGCCTCTCAAGGCAATTTTCTCACTGAAAATTTGTTGCACACTACGAGCAAAGTGTCATGCAAGGAATTTTGCTCAATGGTGGCGCCAGCGGGGTGGGGGGGGGGAGACCAGGGCCCCGTCGGGGAAGGCTGTCCCCCGTCGGGGAAGATTGACCATTTTCGTCGGGGAAAATAAAAAAAAAATCTTGTATAAGCGACCTAAACACTAGAAAATAAACATAAAATGGGCCAAAAAAGGAAAAATAATAATTTTTTTTGCTCATCGAAACCAAATGGGCAACCACGCCCACCTCCCCCTGTCGGGGACAAAGTTCCCCCTGTCGGGGACAAAGTTCCCCCAGTCGGGACCATCCCCCTGCCACCATTGATTTTGCCTAACAAAATTCCTCAAGTGTCCGCCAGGGTTAAAAAGTGTCACATCAAAAAAGATATTACATAACCAGACAAGTGATTGTAGGCTCTCATCAGAGCTACAAATTACTGGAAGTCACTGAACTTGTAAATAGGCCTACAGTTCTGAGGGTCAACAGTTTAATTTTTGCAATTAATCTATCTCATCACCTGAAATTTTTATGACGTGCTCATCAACAAGTTTTATGGTTTCTAAAGCAAGTAATAATTATGTTTATAGATGTTAATAAAGATTTTCTACTATTGACCTTGTAGCAAATTAAATGAATGTCAATCATGTAAATAAAAAAATGAATTTTTAATAAAAAAAAAACATTTATCTAATATTGTATGTCCATGTTTCTGCAGGAATTTGGAATTTTAATTTCGCATAGTTTCCTCCCTTAGATTTATCGACTTATTAAATGTACAGAGTGGCATTTATCTCAGTTGGTTTAGCTGTTGGAAATCACTGTGTTGTGTGCTCAATCATGGAGGCTCGTTGGTATTTGGTTCGATCGAGCACCATGCTACTCTACTTGTGTTTCGGCTGGAGGGCCGAAATACAAGTTAACAATGCACCGTCTTTAGGATGAGATGTTAAGCAGTTGATCCCGTTTACAACATGGCTCATGTGCCCGTTAAAGAATACAGTGAACTCTTCGAAATAGGGTAGGAGATTGTCTCCTGGGGTACTGCCCAATCAGCACTAGAATTACCACAATGGAAATGGATTACCCTGGAAATAACTCAACTTTGGACTTTTGTGGGTTATCCTTGGTGTTCCCACGACACGGACTATATCATATCAAATACTATAGATTTTTACTATTTAGACCTATATGTAGAAAATTAATTAGAATGAAGTATATTTGGTAAACAATGGGGTATTTCCATAACCTACCTCACCCACCTTTCTTTGGTTTATGGTTGAACCATCTGTACTAAACGTTAGGCACCGTAACACTTTGATTTGATTTTATTCTGTGTTGTGAGACACCCAGGATTTTCAGTTGTGTCCTTCTGGTGGTGATTGGTCAATACACTGGGAGACAATCCCATCTCTTTTCCGAAGAGTACACTGCATTCCTTAACGTCTCATCCGAAAGACTGTGCACTATTAACTTGCATTTCGGCCAACTCCCCAGCAGAAACAAGGAGGTGGCATGGTCATCGATCGAACCGGGGACCAATGAGTCTCGACGGTTCAGCCCACAGCTCAATGATTATCACCGGTTTATCCAACTGATCTAAATGCCACACTCACACCATAGTTATTGCCTCCAGAATTTAAACTCCAGCAATGTGAGTTCACTGAAGAACTGTTAAGTGCAGGCCTGTACATTCTAATAAGAATAGTGGACCGACAACAGGCGCGGATCCAAACCTTCGCACCGTTCGCCATTGCGAAGGTCAGACGACCTCAGACACTGGTACCTCACCACAGGGGCCCTAAGCGGCCCCCGGACCCCAGCTTCTTCACATGGGTTTTGCGAAGGTCACAGTACATGTCTAGATCCGCCCCTGGACAAACAGATTGAAAAATTAAATAAATAATAAATAGGCCTAAATTAAAGTTGCTTGTACTCTTATTTTATTTTCTAAGTGTAATCCTAAATTTAAAGGGCAAGTTGACCCCAAAAAATATCTTCCTTATATGATTTAGTTTATCATAAAAAGTATATTCAACCCTGTTTCTGAATTTTTACGATTCATTCTACCTATCTTAATTATTTGTGAAATAGACGAAAATTGCTAATTGGGGATAGTTCAAATTACAAGATAGAATCCCTATTCTTTTACATACAGATTGTCTGAAAGAGGGGTATTTTAAATAAATTGTGAAATATCTACGGTCATTCTAAAAATATATAGAACAAAACTATTCTTGGGTGTTTTAACCAAAATTGTTTATTGCGGATGTTTTTATATAGTGCAAAGTAGTCATTTTTATTTGAAAATAAAAATTACCCACTTTGATATTTTGTGTGTAAAAGAATAGGAATAAAATTAGATATTTTTAAAAAATTAAACAAAAAAAAGTGTAATAAAATTATGTTTGTTAGAATTTTATGCTTATAATATCGTTAACATGTAGCTCATTAATTACGTATATTGAATAAATGAAGAGCAATTTTCATATGGTTCTAATTTATTTGTCGACTGTTGCATGTCGTTTTGACCTCCGTAATTCTGCCTTGTGATTTTTACGTCGTGGCTAGAGATACATTAGATAGGTTTCGCCAAAATACTTTAACAGTTGACGTCATCATAAGTGTGAGGAGTTGCGATTTCATTTAACTGCTCGGGAGAACGTTGATGTTTTACGTAAGTCCGGCGCATGCGCATTTCGATTTGTTTACAAAAGGGGCGGTGCTAATGTTAAAGTTAACGTTAACGTATACACTTGCTGAAGGTACTTCTTGAGCATTTTTCTGCCAGTTTGGTTGGAAATCGAAGCACGGCGACGACAGGTGTGCGTGTCTGTGTTATTAAAGTCTACGGTTAAATAGGTCTATGATATTAAATATTTAAAAATACTAATAGTAGTAGAGTGGACAGACTATTATATAGCATATTATTTTGCTGGAGTCACAATTATTGTTTTGCTATTATATCGAGGTTAAAAACAGTAAATTATTTTAAGTTGTCTAGATACACGTTCACTACAATAAGTGCTACTTTTTGCTATCGAAAGTGCAAATAACTAATAGCGGTATTATTGGTGCATTCAAGGCTCCTTGTATGCGTTACGCCAGACGATTAATTTAGTGAAGAGTCCTGTGCCTAATACATCTATTGTAATGATAATAATATAGCACGCATTAAACGTCATAATAACGACAAATTATGGACTATTTACTAAAGATGATAGTCGAAAAAAGTGCTTACAGTGGTAATAAATATGCCACTAAAAACCTATAAGTGCTTTTGATTGGAAATTGTACGACTATAAACTGTTAATGATTAGAGAATAATAAAAACTCAGCCGTCACTTACATCATTAATTGTCAATCATTAATACGGGAACTTTTTACTAGTTAATCATAATGAACAACACTAATAAAAAAGAATATATACATAGGACTTAGAAAATGATCGCAAAAAAATTGAAGTATTTTTTCACTGCTAAAAGGTGGGCATATTAAAGAGTTCGTGTCGTGTTTTTTTTTTAAGTAGGACATTAATTCGTGCCATTGTGTTAACTATGAACCATGTTTTGTTTCATGCAAGCATTTTTCATCATATACAGGTTAAAAAATTATGGCGGTGTATAAAACAGAAGTCAATAAGCTTAGAATAAACAGACGACGCCGATGATGATTATCATGATCCAGAAAATTATAAGGAATACGTCATACAGGGTAGTTAAGCTAGGCCTATATGATAGAAAAAAGTCCAGTTATGGAAAGTAACAGTAACAAAATTCATGCGACCGACTCAAATTTAGGCCCACTTGGGCAACACAGATTTGTTTAGACCTGTTGATTTTGGTGATGATGATGATCATGATCATAATGATCATGACGATGATTTGATCGGTGTTGTAGAACACTAAGCATAACCCACGGAAGTCCGAAGTGGACTTACCAGTGGGGTCCTTCTGGTGGTGATTGGGCAGTACACCGGAAGACAATCCCCTACTCTTTTTCGAAGAGTATACTGCGTTAACGCGCACATGAGCCATGTTGTACACGGGACCAACGGCTTAACCTTTCATCCGATAGACGGTGCGCAACTAAATTGTATTTCGACCCTTCAGCCGAAACACAAGGCGAGTGGTGTGATGTTGAATCGAACCACGAACCAGCGGGTCATGGTACAGCGCACAGTGATTTCCACCAGATAAACCAACTGAAGTAAATGTCACTCTAAAAGGCATTTGATGATCATGATGATAATTTTTCTGTATCTGTAGATGACGTACAAACACCAAAAGCTGGTTGTCGCGTACGTTCGTCATGCCATAGAGAATTCTCTATGGTCACGGAAGGTGCAGATTAATTTATGGCAAAATGTGCCTTTGAATAGATTTTCCATTCAATGATGGTGGTGGTGGTGGCGGCGGCAGCGGTGGTGATGATGATGATGATGATGATGATGATGTTCATGGTGATGACGGTGGTGGTGGTGGTGATGATGATGATGATGACGATGATGATGAATTGTGGTGGTGATTTTAAGTGGACAAAGTGTGTATTTATTTTTAACTATACCAGTGCGTCAAATCGCTTCCAGAATTGAAAAAAAATAGTTTACTTTATTAAGACCTACTTACTCACGGTTTGACCATTTAATTCTGCCGATCACTTAGAAACGAGATTATGTACTTTTCATCTTAAAACAAATTGACTGTTAACAGACTTGTTTCTAAATGCATAAATGATACTGTATATTTTCTTGTCAAGGAATTATTAGTGTTACTTGTACTATACCGTGACTTTGTAAATATAAATTTTAATACTCAATGACAGGCATTTAAAAAGGCGCGTTTTATTATAGTCTGCCACCAGATTAAAGCGTCATCGCTTTCATACTGAAGACGCGAGAGTGTTAATTTATCAAATATTTTTGATACACGGTGGCACCTCTGCCGCCACCATTGCTGTGCGGTCGTCGATGTTGTCTACATGGTAAATTATCACAGTTTACCAACTTGTCTGATTATACAGCCGTCCGTGTAATTAAAAAGCGTCTGCCCACGATTAAGTTGCTGAAAAACTACATTTATTTGCTAAACAAAATAGCTTATATAAATTGTTTGCATTAATAGGCTACGGACAAGCGTTACAGTGACATCTAAAAGCTATAAATTTATAACAGAACTGCGCGTGCGTAGCCGAGACAGACGAAAATGGTGCTGTTCTGATCATGCAATGATAGTATCTTATATAGGCCTCCATTTGCATTTATTTATTATTTACTTTAAACTTAAATCAGCGTTTAACATTGCTAGTAAATAGCAATTAAGAAATAAATTTAGATGAGATTTATAGATTATTGAATTTATCTTTCGCTGGCCATTTATCTACCAATTCATTTAGCATGTAAACCCAGGGAACAGTGTAATTTCACAGTTCCCTGGTAAATCTTAACACTCCGACATTACTCCCTTTATCAACAATATTGTAAACATTTAACTGGAATGTTAAAACTACATGCTGTTTGATTCATTTTGAGTTTATATTATTTGATTTTAGTAATTGGCCAATCGAATTCGTTTTTGGATTGAAGACATTTTTTTCGATTATTGTTTTTATTTTGAAATACATATGGATTAACAATAATGTTTTGCATTCCATAAAACCAAGACTGTGCATCGAAAGAGGGCGTTTTCGCTCGAGTTACTGTCAGGGCTATGTATACGGCTCTGGTTACTGCATTCATTTCTCTATGCTGCATTTGAAAAGAACATAGCGTCTGCCAATTTTTATTGTTTCATTGAGAAAGTTTTCTGAGCTGATGTTACAGTAAACATCCATGATGTAAGTTTATGTTGAATCACACTTGTATTTTTTTTTCTGTCCGCAAGGTCTTGAAAGGCTATTTGCATAATGCATCGGTCTGTCTTTACCCTTAATACTCGTTTACGAACTAAGTAGCAGCTACCGGGAGCTTTGAATCAAATTAGTCTCTTAATTAGTATATGTTAGAGAAAGCAATATATTCTTGATAATTTAAAGCATCTCTGATTGTTTTTATCGATATTCCCCTGTGGGCGGACTACTTTTCGTTCATTATCGTTCAGCAAGAACGTGTCACTTTAATCGCAAAGCAATCTTAAATGAATAATTAGTCGCCCCTATTTAATAAGTTGATTTTTCTGATTTACAGTGAATGAATATCGAAAAATGAAGCAGAAACGGTACTGTAACAATTAGTTGGTCATATTGGGAATCGCGACTTTTTCATCTCCAGTTGGGACAGAATGGCATAAAATCTTCAACTGTTCACAAATTGATCATAAACAACTGCAACTTAGGTTTTCACAAGTGATCTACCGGTATTTTTCT
Source organism: Nesometra sesokonis (assembly GCA_025631205.1). Classification (NCBI taxonomy): domain Eukaryota; kingdom Metazoa; phylum Echinodermata; class Crinoidea; order Comatulida; family Antedonidae; genus Nesometra; species Nesometra sesokonis. The sequence goes on from JAOTQE010071445.1 coordinate 9,239, forward strand.
GCATGTTTTTCTTTAACATCAGTTGGACATTCCTTATACTAAATCGTTTTACGTGGCACGTGCGCATGCGTCGTGTACAAGCTTTCCGGCGCTCTCGATTGATCGCCGACCTAGCTACCGTGCGATTAAAGAATTACATGGACGCGTCATGCGCTAAATGATGTCTGCCGTTTAAACAGCAAATCGTTTTGAATGTGAACCAGTATAACCGTTATTAAAATCGACACACCGATTTCAAAAGGTGCCCCATCGAGTCGTTAAGTAGCAGTAATCAGGGAGATTGTTACATTTTAAGTGCGTCTATATTTCTGGTAATTATCTCTCCGTTGGGTCATTTATCATATCTCTTGGCGATGAATTAGTCAAAGACGGTTTAAACCTGTCACTACGAAAGTAACATGTAGGAGACTGTTTTTATTCCCTCTAGCGCTAAGCCGCCTCTTCATCCTCGATCGCATTCTAGTAATTACAAACACAAGAATAAAACAAGAATAAATCTCCTTGATATAAAAAATCTTTTCGAAGTGATTTATGTGCTGCGGGAAAAGAAACAAAAATCCCACGTTTGTCGATAGACGCGAATAGTGACGCTATTCAGATAAGTTCGTCGCGCACATTTTGACTACTCAATTATTATCCGCGTCCTGTGCATCGCGTAATCGAAGCACGATACGGTGAAGTTTAGAAAGTTTTCAACGCAATAATAGGTACTTTCCACCGAAATAGGTACTTTTCGCTGAAAAAACTTTAACGGATGACGTCATAATTTATTCATAAGCTGCGTTAACAACTACGGTAATTTCTAGATTTAACGTGCTCGGCAGAACGTCAGTTACGTTTACGTAAGTCCAGTGCATGTGCATTTCGATTTGTTTACAAAAGGGGCGGAGCTTATCGCGGTGATGAGGTTAAAGTTAACGTTACGTTCGGCGGCGAAATCTACCTAAGAAGTTGGATGAGGTCTTCACGTCACATCAAATCAGGTCGTCGAGAACGACAAAAAGTAGCTGCCCGCATGCGCACTGCACTTTACCGGCGCCGCCTCTACATTTAAAGGTAGGCCCTGGTCGTCACGGGCAGGGGTGGATTTAGAGAGGGCCGGACCTGCTCCGACCTTTCTTTTAGAAAGTAAAATAGGCCTATATCAATATAAATAAAATGTGTTAAAAGAAAAATATTCAATAATTATAAGACAAAAATTGATCCATTAACACGCCCCTCAGACCAATTCCGGACATCTAAAAACCAAAATTTTCCGAGGGCCCCTTCAACTTTGACTCCTAACCACGTCCCCCTCCACTTTACAAAAAGTCTGCATCTGCCCTTGATGGGAAGATAAAATCTAGGTAAACGAGTATTTGTTAAGCGAGCTTGGCAATACCACGACAGTTTAAAGGGGAACTCCGGAAATAAACTTTTATGGATACACCTATAGAACAATTAGTTGTTACCCTACTGACAAAATTTCACATTTGGACAATGAAATCATGAATGAAAACACTTTCCAAAGTAGGCATTAATTCAAAAAGTGGGTCTACTAGTCACATTAAAAATTACCTGATCTAATGTGAGTTTGACTAATCTTTCCATTTATGTGAGTTATAATTTTAATGTGATTTTGGTTTTCAAACACAACCCTTTCAAAATTTCCAATTTTCCTATTCTTTAACACTGTGTGATTTGAGTAGTAGACCCACTTTTGATTTGGGACTTGCATTTCAACATGTTCGGTATTTTCTCGTTGTCCAAATGTTGTGAAATTTTGTTAAGTCACAACTAATTGTTCTATAAATTTATCCATAGACAGTTTAATCCCGGAGTTGCTCTATAAAGCAGTCGGAATACAAACGGCGAAAGTTTGTACGTCAACGCACTGGAAGTGTACAACTGCCCAACAGACGTGGAAATATATTGCTGTGATTTCGTTCAATTTCTTGCGTAAATTGATCGGTTTAGTTCGTTGGTATTAAAAAATATAGAAACAATTACGCCTTCTGTAAATTATTTTTGTAGTGTGTTATGTTTTTATTGGCTCACTCAACATGCCATTACATGAACATTTACGTACCCCTTACTTTATGAAACATTGTGAAGATTATTTACTATTGACTGCAGTGTTAATTGTTGTCTAGCGAAGTACAATTGATTGGACAAATTAATCACTTGGGCCAAATTAATAATCTAAATTAATACGAAGTTAACATAAAAGGTTATAAGATTTAATTAATCTTAATGTAATTACATCGTAAATTGATTGTTCTTTTATAACATATTCGAATGTTTCCGACACTTCATTGGTCGCAGGTGGCCGGAGTGAACATCAAGTGAGTGATGAAATATTTTGAGACATGTTTTTATATACAGAATTAGTTATGGTCCACATTACATACCTTAGCCAAGAATGTATCGGTTTATTAATTCATTTTAAAGTTTAGACAGGAAAGAAAACATCGATTCATTTGTTTGATATCTAAATCAGTGACAAACGTTTCACAAATCGCATTACATTATTTTAATAATAAGCTTAATACCTTATTCACTAATTATGCATGTGACAAATTAACGGACAATGGCTAGAAAACTCCATGTCGAGATGTCACATGCATGTCACATGCATGTGACAAATTAACGGACAATGGCTAGAAAACTCCATGTCGAGAAGTACAAATGCAAAGCCGATGATTGGTCAAAAAGTTAGAGACTCTTCTCCAACGCAAGCGCGGTAGGCTGACTAATGCAATCCATTGATTGGCTAAAATGTTTACTCAACGCAAGTACAGAAGTGCATATTTAAGATCAATGATTGGTTTAAAGTTTGTTATTTTAAACGCGAGCTCAGACGTACACTTTCTCGGTGATGTTTGGAGATTTAGGAATTTCTTTAAAGCAAGCATTGTCGATATATATCATACAAACAAAATTACTATAAACAACATCACGGGTATTATTGGTTACACTGGGCCTCTGAAATTTTAATTTATCTCTTGGCCTTGTTAGGCCTATCATGTAGCTGTTAGCTAATTTCATCAGTTTTTTTCATCGCTTTCAAATTATTTTGTTATTGTTATTGTGGCAAGCTGATGTATTGTATTAATGATCAAATCACGACTTCCAATTGAGTCTTAAGTGCAGTGTTTAAAGATGTGTTTGTAATACAATTGAGTCGCTTGTAACGGTTACGTTGTATCGCCATAAAGCGTCAAGTGGTACTTGAATGCAATCACTAGGCTATGGAAATCACTTAATGTTATTGTTACCCGATTAATTTTGATCATGGGTCTGCAAAGTCAGATTTTGAGAGCTGATCTGTAAAATACTTAAAATAAGACGATGAATTAAAAGTTATGTTGTGCGGCTAGGTGTTGCGTGACTCGCGTATTAGACGCGTGAAGTGCTGCGCAACATATCAATGGATATTATAACAAAGTGATTTACATCCCAAGTGTCGATTCAAGTATATTACAATAGTTCCGCATTCTACTTCGTTCTACTTCATCTAAAAACATTACGTTTGTTTAATGTCGTCTGAACGTTTTCTCTCGCCGACGTTCAGTCTTCGTTTTAGTGTTGTTTGTGTAGATTGTTTATAGTCTTTGTAAACGCATCGTGGATTTGTATGTAAGCCTGACACGATTCTATGTATGGAGTCGTAGACCTGGGACATGATACGGTTTAATCTGAATACTCGCAACATCTCAGTTCTGTTAAACTGTAATTTAGTCGAGTATGAACAGTAGATCTTGTTCGTGGATATTTTTCAATTTACAAAATCTTTTGTCAAAGTTTATAAACAAATATCTTAGAATGTTTAATCAATGTGACGTGAAATACTAGTGATAATAAATTAGTGGAACATCTTCTACACCGCAAAATCAAAATCGTATTAAATATTAAATTATATGTGAAAGATCTTTTAAGTAAAACCTAAAGTATGCTTACTTGTATACGTTTCGTCACTCTCAGTCAACATCGTCAGTACGATTGTGTCTGGTTTTCAGATTACTTTTTCCTCCTGGTGCTTTTTTTGTATTAAAGCACGCACCTGGTGAGAGGTACGTTAGCTCTTGTATTAACTTTATTACTTTATTTATCTACATCAAACCTTTATTTAAAGAAGCCAACACTTAATATTTTTTATCTCAATAAATTTAATATTTTCTTTTGAAATACTTGGATAATCCATTCCCGCCTCAAATTATACCTTACCACCTTGTAAGCCATCTAGACGTTACTACACTTGAATTGTACCTTTTCAAAACTTACTAAAGCATACTTTTTTTGTTAACCGCCATGGTTCCATTCAATGGAATAAACTACCCAGCTTCATTAAAGATAAAAGTAATTTTATTCAGTTTAAGAACGAAATTAAGAAATATTTTTATCAAAATACATTATTTAACCTTGTCCTATCCGAGTTATTTACCTTCCACTTTTGCTTCTTATTGTAGGCCTATAATTTTCTTTTTGAAACCTTGTAACAGGGTCAACTGTGACAAGTCATGACTTCTAAGTCGATCCTCATTGCATTTTTTGTATTTGAATTTGATGAAATAAATGTCATTGAAGTTAAATTAAATGTATCAACTCAATTTCCAATATGCGACAGTATCTCTTCACTCTGTCGGTAGGTTGCTCGATCGGTCCTCATTAGGCCTATGTTTAATATTATTCTTATTATTTTATTATTAAGCTTTTATTTCGTGTCCTGCGAAGATCAGAACACCTAGGCCTAACACTACAGTCCATACTTCAGAAATTTAATTAAAAAGAAAAGTTTTTAGACGACGTTTAAATAGAGGCGACTACGTTTCCCTCAACAGAAAAAGCAATTAAATTTCTTCAAATTATGGTAATTGTCTTGAAATTTAGCAAGCAGTTTCTAAGTACTGTACCTGTAATGTGTTTGTGTTATTCCATTAGTTAGTTTGTTGGTTTGTCTGTCGATGTCTTTTTCAACCGATTTATTTAATAGGCACTTGCTATACGGCAATAGCAATCAGTTTCTTAATAATGTGTTTCGACTAGTTGCTCTAATCCTGAACTTGAACACGATCTCCATGAAATTTTTATTTTTTTGAATAAATTTAAACATTAAAAAATAAAGTTAAACATTGAAAACCTAAATTTATGATATTTGAAACATGCTTTCCAAATTCTCCCATATTTCCCTTAATTATGGAAGTATTAATATTGAAGAAGTATAAGTTTTATTAAATTATTTTTAAATATCCTGGAATCCACTTTGATTGTAATTTAACATGGGCTGTTCATATTGAAAAGAGAAGACAAATTTCAAAAAAGAATATGTATCATTGTCAAAAATAACCTTTTACCGCCACTAACATTCTATCGAATGCACTCATAATGCCCTTATAATATTGTAATTGTATTTGATAATTTGGTACTATGTCAACTATACGTAGGAACATGAATGAAGGAATATGAAGGAACTATAATGAAAGGATTTGAAATATGCTTTTCAAATTCTCCCATATTCTCTTTATTGTGGGAATATTAATATTGACGAAAAAAGTTCTATTAAATAGGCCTATCTTGAAATTCATTTTTGTTGTAATTTAACATGGGCTCTTCATATTGAAAAGAAAAGAAAAAAAAACCAAAAGGAATATGTATCATTGTCAAAAATGCCGTGTCAAAAATATTTACCTTTTACCGCCACTAACATTCTATTAAATGCACTCATAATATTGTAATTGTATGTGATAATTTGGTACTATGTCAACTATACGAAGGAACTTGAATGAAGGAATATGAAGGAACTATATGAAAGGCCTATCTTGAAATTTATTTTGATTGTAATTTAACATGAACTGTTCATATTGAAAATGAAAATTTCAAAAGGAATATGTATCACTGTAAAAAATGCCAGGTCAAAGATATCTACCTTTTAACGCCACTAAAATTCTATCAATTACACTCATAATACACTTTACTTATTATAATTTGTAATTGTATTTGATAATTTGGTACTATGTCAACTATACGAAAAAATTTGAATGAAGGAATATGAAGGAACTATATGAAGGAATTTGAAATAAAGGTTCTTCAAATTTTCCCATATTCTCTTTATTGTGGGAATATTAATATTGACGAAGTAAGTTCTATTAAATAGGCCTATCTTGAAATTTATTTTGATTATAATTTAACATGGACTGTTCATATTGAAAATGAAAATGAAAAATTTCCAAAAGAATAGTTATCACTTTCAAAATGCCAGATCAAAGATATCTACCTTTTAACGCCACTAAAATCATTGCACTCATTATACCTTATTATAATTTTATTGTAATTGCATTTAATATTAGTGAGGTTTTGCAAACTTACGAAATACGAAAACGGATACGTCACACTCCAATTTTTGAAAGTTCCTAAATGTGTTCAAAAATATATCAAATTTTCTACCTATGAATTGTTGATGATCGTCGTAAAATACTGACCAACTGTGACAGATATTTAACGTGTTTTATTCAAATGTTACAAGAATGTATGAAACGTCGCTAATATAGGCCTACTATTACCAACTATGTGGCTCTTATGATGTCACTGATGAATAGGTATTCGTTAACATCATTATTTAAAATATTGAACTCGAACTCCACTTGCGTTATTCGTGTTAACACGTACGATCACCTTTAAAACGTCACTTCGTTTAGAATACACCGCCGGCACATCTTTGGTGTCTTAAACTCGGGTCACACGATTTGTTTTACATCATCCATCGATAAAAACGTAATCTAGCTTTTTCAACGGTGATGTATCGTGCATTTTAAAATTCATTTACATAATATTCTAAATCGTTTCTACACGCTTGGCACTAGATTTTCCACGGGTCATGTCGGCATAGTCGAGTTGCTGTCAAGTTAGTCGGTTGACACTTAACCCATACGTCGACCGACGAATAATGAACTCGGCTAACCGTGTGACGTCATCTTTTTGAATCTAAAAATAAAAAAAAACTAACAAAATATGTTTTAACATCAATAAAACTTTAAATAAACGAAAATGTCATTACACATAATAATCGGCAAAGTGAATTTAATTTCGTCAATTCAAGAACTTGTCCAGAAACCCACTCCCGGGTTTAGGCAACAGAACGAATAGCCACCCTAGTTCTGTTTTTCATTTATGTATTAGACGTAATCAAAAATTATTATTTGGAACATTGAAATGAAAAGATTTCGTTTATGATTATATGGACATCTCAAGATAAATGAAATCGTTCAACTCGTGATTCGCTGGACAATGAGACAGGTGAATAAAAAGCCACCCCTATTAAAAAAAGGCCCTTTATTTGAGCCCAATTCACAGTCAAGTCATTGAAAGGAATGTAATTGCCGCAGGTCGTTTTATGACCTGACCTTAATCATGCACATGCGCAGTTTAAACCGTGAAATGGCTTATTCATAGCTCATTATTTGTATCTCCAGCCATGCTCCAACTCATAAAAATAAAAATTCGACTTAGGCCATCCCGCATCACAACACGATTACAACGGGTAGATTAAATACTGCTATGCTATACACCTCAAATTTTATTCGAATAGGCCTAGGCCTAATTGTTGTCGGTATTTCAATGTTATGTTTTAAACCCCCATTCCACTGAGCATTTCGGTTGATCGGTCACTCATCGGAATCACTTTTCCATTCTTCCGATAACCCACCGA
>JAOTQE010071456.1:0-16920 GCA_025631205.1 Nesometra sesokonis
TTTACACTTTGTTCTGCAGTGGTTCCTTGTTCTGTAAGGCTGCGCCTTGTAAGGAACCACTGAGAGAAATATTGAATAAAAAAAAAAAGTGACGTCACTGACAATTGTGATGTTTACACAGTAACAAGCGAACCAATGCTAGGCCCCTAGCCTAGGCACTCCGATCAGTTTGAACTTACTTGAGGTCATTTTACAACGATATATTTATCCGCAGTAGACAGTGGAAACCCAATAAATGGTATGTCCGTGAATTTTGTAGAGATTGTGGAGTGAAGTTTGAGCATGTATGAAGGACCCGGACCTAGTAGTAGGCCTCGATCGCACCTCCCGCACCCAGAGCCGCGTGAAAGGTAGGCATACCCAGGCCTAGACCCTTTGCCTTGTTTGATGTAGAATATAAAACAAATATACGTTGCCTAATTTCGAGTTGCTAGTTAAAACCATGGGCTTCGGTGCCTCCAAATAGTACTATTCACTTCGGGGCTGCGCCCCTCAGTGAACAGTATTATTTGGAGGCACCTCTGCCCATAGTTTTAGCCAGCAACACTCAAGGCAACGTATATTTGTATAATATGTTGGTATTTCGGACTTTGTTTTGACAAGGAGATGGCGAGACAAGATAGATCTGTACTAAGAGCTTTTAGCTGGTGTAGCAAAGCAACGAACATATAGATATGGGAATATGCTAAGACATTTGACGTAAGTACCGAAGAAAACGAGATAGGTTAGGTTGTCCAGTGCTGCTATTGAGCTGGTTTAAAACAGGAAACAGACAAGAACATGTTGGCGCTTACGATCTGAGTACCAAGGAGAAAGAGAGGAGGAGACGAGATCGATCAATAATCGTATTTTCTGAGAGATTAATAGTCTTTGTTTATTTTTAGATTATATTGTGGACAATTTTCTCAAATCCATGTTTCCCCACGTTAAGACTTCAGCTCATATCTTTGGATCTAGCTATCATAGGAATGTCATTTAAATTAAAGGTTCATTGAACTGTTACCAATATCTATTTTTTTTTAATTGCAAACAATCAGATCGTTTGTGGTGAGACTTCACAAAAGTTGTGAATGAAGCATGCTGGGGCGTTTCGATTGTGTACTAAATTGAGAATCATGAACGAAATACATACTCTGACATTGATGATTAAATAACGAAACAACAAAAGCTTACCTTGGTGGACCTTCATTTGGATCAAATTCAAAATTTCTTAACCCATCTGACATGCTACAGAAGAAAATATTTTTAGAAGCATCCAAGCATTTTTCTACTTCAGTCTGTCGGGTGGTTGGTCTGTCGGTCTATCGGTCCCTTCGTTATGTTTAACAATGAATTTTTCAGTGAGTGCTCGAGCAACCCATCAGAGGTAGACAACAATGAAATTAGTATATAACTAAGAAGGTTTGGGCCTCCAACACTCCCGTTCCAAGGAAATGGAGGACAATATTTAACCTCTCTTGTTAATGTCTGGAGAATGTTTAACCTCTCCCATCCCTTAAGAGTTCATAAAAAAGGCGTCATATGAGGAAAATAACGTGTATTTTTTTACTTTTACGAAATCCGATCGGTGTTATTCACCTGGTCAATATGTCATTTCTTCAAGTTCTAATATTAGTCCAACTGTTTTGAACTTATTAGGTAGTTTCTGAGTTACGTGTGCTGATCATCTATATTTGGTAATTGTTTAGTACGGCGGTCACTTACTGTATTTAAGGAATGAAAGCCTCTCCTTGTTTTATGGGAGAAGGTGAAGAAAGTATAATCTACAATAGTGGTTATTAAAAAAACATACGTGGGCGTCGATCTCTAAATTTACTCAAATCATACGAAAAACAAAACATCTATAACAAGATTGTTTTTTACAAGCTACCGTAGCATTACTTACTCGAGTTTCATTTTAGACATGTCTTTCTTTGCTGGCAATTTTGGTGCATCAGCTCTGTATAGAACAAAATATTAGATACAATATCAATCCTTTTTATAAGATTCACACGTCACCTCACATTGAGATGTACGCCATCGTGTCAGGATTCACCATTAATTACATATGCCATTAGAAATGGTGATTTGTTAGTCTATTAAGCCTATCCTAAATATATTTTCCGAAATTGAGGGCAAAGGCGTAGAAGAGGACAAACATTCTGGTGTTTGCTTCAGACCGGCACCTGTTTGGACTGACTTTGCTGTGGCGGATCATAAGCCTTATAGATACTTAGTGATGAACATGTGAAGACGACTGGTAGGGAGGATTTAGCGCGAGGAGCGGTTTTAACAAAATAAAGAGCCGCAAGTACACATAAAATAAACCTTCCCTGAAAACACCAAAACGAGCCCGCAAAATTGATCTAGAAACCAAAGTACGTGTACCACTTATTTAAAATAAATCGTTGTTAAAGAATATAAAATAAATACGATGTTCTCACTTAGATTTCACTGCCTTCCTTGGGGCCGGAATGTCTTGTTTCCTGAAATAGAGATACGAAACATTATGAAATATTCAAGATTCTATGACGTTTATTCTTCAGACCTGTTCAATGTTTTCTTTGATGCGTCCAATCTTCACTAGCCAACAGGGATGGGGAACCGGTACGGCGGCCGCTGTACCCATATTTGACCGTGCCAGTAGTCTTTGTAAATTGTGACACGTTGTTAATGTAAAAGAGTGCCAATTTCGATCATCTACATGTTCCTAATTCAAAACTTTTCAAACCTCAGCCAGCCCACGACCATGGAGGGGATGAAAATGGTAGACCATAACGTTATTACTTATTACCCTACTCCTGCACATTTCCAAATTCATGAATCTAACCCAGCTAAGGGAACGTAACAAAGGAAATGGTACTTCCGAACGTCTATGGATGTCAATTTTATTTCAAAAACCCCACTCCCAATCATATGACTTCTCTTGCCGTACCAATCGGTAAGTTCTTCAGCCGTCCCTGCACATCACTCTTTCTGTCGGTCGGTCTCAATTACATTTTATTGCAAGTTCTTTAAGATATAATAGCCCAGTTGGTTTGTAATTTAGCAGTCCCTCTTGTCGTCGTTTGTCACGCTCCATTTTGAGGTGGTTTTTCATTAATTTTACTAAGATTTTTATTTTGGCCTCCGCAGCACGATCAAAATGACACTGACCTGTCGTAATTGACTATTAACTGTTTACTCACTTAATGTCTGCTGTTTCCTCCTTCCTCGATAGTGGCTGTTGTTGCTCATCACTAAATTATAAAAAGTAAGATATAGGATATAGTACTGTAATATAATGCTTTGTGGGTTATTCTTGGTTCCTACGCTTTTGTAAGTTGGTTTTCAATTACCGTATAGTATTTGTTTGCAGGCCTCATTCATTGCATTGTTATTACAATGTTACTGTAATGTACTTGAATTGTGGTTCTGGAGGAAAATGCAACAAATACAATACATAGATCATATAAGAAATGATGGTATTTTAATTCAAATAAAATAACAAAGACAAATAATGAAACGAATAACACAACAGCAGAAGAAATGGATCGGGCATTGTACTAGAAATGGATGATTATTGAAAATAGTATTGGAAGGAAAACCATGTAGAGGAAGAAACAGAATGATGCTAATAGATAGGCCTATATTAAGAAATGGTGATAAATATTGGGAAGATAAAGCTTATAAACGAGAAGAATGGAGAATAATGATTGTCATGGACCTGCCAGCCTGCAGATGACAAGGTAGACTAGGTAGATTCTTGAAGTTTTCATTTCATATTTTATATTTTAGAATCTTTTCAACTCGCATACAATCATGAGTTTAATTGAATAATACAAAACATTTCTACAAATTAAAGTTAAAAACTTACCCGATATAATTATTTTCTCTGTTTGCATTTCTTTTTGGAGATATATAAAAAAATAAAATATATATGAAATGCATTTATCTGATTAGCTTGAGTGTTAATTATGGTGGTATGCATGTCCTTTATGTTACCAAATGCATTGTCAAATGCAATAGTGTAATTAAATATTGATTTTGTATGTTTATATATTTTGTCACCTCTACATACATGCGTTGAACACTTAAATGGATTAAACAATAAAGGATGAATTAGTATAGTATTTTTAATATAACACACGTATGTGTACGTTTATTTGCCATAACAATAATTATTCACAGAATATATAGGCTATATTTACCTGGCTATTCGTTGTTTATACTCTGCAAAATCCGGCAGGTCCCGCAAAGCGTTTCTTAATTGAGTAAAAAAAAAAAACAAATTTATTACAAGAACAAGAAAAAGAAAAGACAATTCGAAGTTTTACGGTATAAAAGTTCGATATATTTAAATATTACTTTCCGAAACTCAAATACTGTATTATTTAATTCTTAACACAATCACTTCAATACCACAGACCTATTTTTACATTAGTCTTTATTCCAGACCAACTGGGGTGCTAGACCACATGAGTCTATGCTGCCCTCTCTAGCGCTTTCAATTAGTAGGGCTATCGTATCACTAAATATAAAATCATTAGACTTATAATCTCTTCCATTTGTTGGTCGGTTGGTCCCGTTTTTTCCCTCTCTGATAGTATTGGTTACAAATTCATATCCATTGATGTACCGCTTCGGTTAATCCAGCGTAGTACATTGTATCTAATTGTGATGGAATTACAATAGCTTTTATAAGAGAATAATGTTATAATAATATTATATAGATTTCCCATTGTTTAAATATAAAGCTGATGTGAAGTAATCTTAATACAACAGGCTACTTTAATAGTATTTTGTAAATTTCATATGCACCTGTAAACAATTATGTGGAATATATTACCTGCTACGTTGATATAATAGTTCGTCATCTTGCATTAGTTCAGACAATAATTTTCTGTAGAAAGAAAAGTTAAATTTTTGAATGTAACTCCACTATTTGTGTCATTATGAATTCTATACTGTAAAACCTCGAAAAAAGACGAGTAAGCTTAGTCTCGAGAAGAAGATCATCACTAAAACAAGCACCATTTTTAACTTGTAGTAGTCTAACGAAACAAATTCTGCCAATGGATAGTAGCCCTATATAGAAGAAAGTTTAAGTGATTGTATATAGGCGACCGATGGATTGGTAACAAGTAGGTAAGAATTTCTAAGGTCAATATAAAAATACAGGTTCTATAAAGGTTATAAAAATAGTCAATGTTTTGTTTCTGTTTCGTTCAAGTGAATAATGTTTAAAATCCCCTCTCAATGTAATTGTTATTTATGTACAATGTTATGGTACTCTGCAAAATTAAACACATTATAACTAGAACTACAAATGACATGTTGATATAAATTCTGTGGATGTAACTTATGGATCAACGGATAGTGTACAATACGAGCAAGGACACTGTTTTATTTTTCAAGCATTTTTCAACACAACGATTTTGAGTAATTCCAAGGCATATCATGTGTGTTGCAATTCTTCAGTATGCTTTTTAAGTGAATGAGAAATCACTGTTTGAGGTGGTAGCCACTCATGTCATTACTAGAATTTAATCTATTCATTATTATCAATAAAATCAGACTATTTATCCACTTAGTTTCATTTTTCTAAACGTCAAGTTTGGATGGAGTGACAATCAAATAATACAATTAGACACTGAATTTATAAGGAAAATGGTCTCTAAGTGTTCAACGTTACTGGATGTTTTGGTAAGAAAGTGGCAGCCATTTTAAACTTTAAATATGGCCGCCTTAAAAATTGAAAATTATTTTTGACATCCGCGTACTTCAAATATGAAACAAAATGTAAGTTTACATTTCCTCCAAAGCCTTAAACGAAACTTAACTGAAAATGTTCATCTGGTTTGAAGATACGATAGTACAAATTTTAAATTTTGAAATAACCTGTCATCCAATCAATTGGTCTTTAGGATGCATATGTGGTAGAGCCAAGCCAAAGAAGACATAAGTCGGAAAATTGAAAATTGAGTTTTTTATAGCTTATAAAACTACACGTTATTATCTTTAACATGGAAAAATAGTTTCATACGATGTTTCCTTGCGAAGTTGTGAACAATCGAAGTTCAAACATTTCAAATGTAAGTTTTGAGAAAACTGCATTTGAAAATTGTTTATCAGTATATATTGACTAAGCAAGGCCATTTTAAATTACATTTTTTATCATATATTTGAATATTTTTAGAGTAGTATGAAAGTTGGATGTATAAACTGTATATTTTTAAAATAATATAACATTTGAAAAAAATGACCATTTTTAAATTTCTGCTTATTTGGAAAACTAGCATTTGCGACTTATGTCTCATTTGGTTTAGCTCTGCCACATAATCGCTAGTATGGGTATCGGTATAGTATGGGAAGACAATACACCTTGTGTGAGCATTAAAAGCAGAATTTGTGACAGAGCAAAGACAAAGGAGGGATAAGTCACAAAGCTAGTTTTGCACATTAGGCAGAAACAAAAAAATTGTCAAATTTATTCATCGTTATTTTATGTCAAAACTTACAGTTGAAACATTCAACTTTCATATTACATGACAAATTTTCAAACTGCAATTTAAAATGTTCTTTTTTAGTCACAGTATACTGATAAGCAATTCTCAAATGCAGTTTTCTCAAAACTTACATTCAAAATGTTTGGATTGAATGTTCATAATTTGCAATGACATTCGTTTTGCATGTTAAAGATAATTATGTATAGTTTTATAATTGTAACTCAATTTTAAATTATTAAATTTACGCCTCCTCTTGATTAACTCTGCCCGGTTTTTGTTTATTTAAAAAAAAATCAATGATGAGTTACTTACTGTTGATCAACAGAATTGCCATTTGACATTGATTTAATTAGAGCGTACGTCTTGAGTATAACTTGTTCACTACAGTCTCTGTTATGCATGTTAATGATCATGCCTAATATTACTAAGGTACTAGAGAATAACAGTAGTAGGTATACTCCTACCCATGATATTCTTATATGTTTTCCTGTAAACATCTGCAAAGAAAGAACACAATTAATATATAAACAACCCTATTGTATGAATAGTTTTAATAATGATATAATTGTTTTTTTTTCTTTGATGCTGCCAAAATTTAGAATAATCTTCCAACTGAACTTGTTTAAACTTGTAAAATATGTTGCTTTTAGTATTAGGCAGAAATATACAGCCTAACGAATTATCGTATGTTTTAGAAGTTACCACACTGTTGTGCGTTTCCTGGTGATGATAATAACATTCGAAATATTACTTAACACAAAAGTGTGTTGTAGCATTTCTAATTAATAGACTTGTATTTGACTTATTTAGCTTGATTAAGCTAACAATCCTGTTCCAATTCCTCCTCTAACCCAACAAACTTGTAAAAGATTGATGGAAAATTTCTACAATTTTAATAAGATTAATTTGTTAATTTGATTTATTTGCATCAGGTGGGATGCGTAGCATTCCTCCAATTACTCACACTCATCGAACAAGTTGCAGAAATTGTAAAATTAAAATTTGTAATATAAATAGTATACACACAGTTTCTTCGTTTTGAAGCAAATGATGAATTCTGATACATTACCTTTTGATTGAAATTCGATGTGATTTGCTGTCGATATAACATCCAATATTGAAACGAAACCCGTTTTTTAATCAGAAATTAAGTTGCAGGATGATCTAAATTAGAGGACCACGACTTTCTGATGAGCTGTGCGTAACAAGAATATTGAATATAGTATCGTAGTCGTAGCCCTTGTATCAGGATTATGTGACGCTGATATTTCAACATCGATATGAATCAAGGACTTAAGCAAGTTCCCAAATAAATAACAATACTAAAGTTCGTGGCGATCGATTTATGAATGGTTCCACTTCGGCAACTCTTTACACACTTTGTTCGTGGGTTTGTCTTGAGTCAATACAACAATTGCAACATCAACGATTGCACCCGCATGTCCAATATGAATAACAAATATAATAAATCTTAAGGTGTTCAAGAGGTGAATAGGGGTATCCATTTTTAGGTTAATCGAAATTAGATGCACTCGTGTAAATAAATTGTGTACCGTACTAAGTTAACAATATCACTTTAATTTACAGGTATTTATACGTCCTTAGTGTTCTGTGAAAACCCACCTTATATAATTGTTGGTAATCATGATATGTAATATTTGTATTAATACGGTATGTCATTATTTGAAATGGCGAAATCTTAACCTTTTACTGAACACACTAGTATCACTTTCACGTTGTGGTTAAAAAACAATGGGTCTAGACTTACCATCTACTTGCTTATACTCAACAAACATCGGAAACGTAGTATAATATTTAAACACGCATTTTATCCTTTCTGTCACACCCATGGAATTACCATCATTATATTATTTTGATATGAAACACGATCTTCAGAGGTGTTAGTTCAATATACGTACGTATAAAATGTATAGCCCCTACATCTGATGATGGTTTTGTAAATGTCGAAATATTGAATTCCAATAATATTACAGTTGCCTACATGTATTCATTTTTGTAGTGTAATATTAGAGAAAGGCGTTGTCACTGTGTAGTATCTACATAGAATTTATCGAACTGTATTTAATTACATAATCTAGTATGTAAAGAATGATACTAAAGTAAATCCCAGCGACGTATCCAGTTTTTAGGGTGCTCGAGCGCCCCTTCACTGTTAAAAAGAAAAATAAAATCATTTTATAAATATAAAAATTATATCCCCGTCAGAAACGTTAAAGTTAAATACAGCCATCTTCTCAAATGAATAGGGCAAAATCGGATATTACTTTTTTATGTTTGCTTGTCGAAACAAGGTATGAGTTGAGGATCTGTTTTTTTATACCCCTCTAGTACGTCCTTTTAATTTGAAAAGGCAGGAAGAAAATCCATAGGCCTATAATAGATTTATTTTGCTATCTGACTGTACATTCAATTGAACCTCCATGTACGGACACTTTTCGTAAGCGGCCACCTCTCATAACGGAGACTAATTCAAAGACCCATTTTGTTCTTCCTGTCTAATCAGTGCAATTGGTGCCTCTCATAAGCGGACACATCCCGAAACGGTTGCGGACACTTGTTGTCTTAAAATTTAGATTTTCTGTATGTTAGTTCACCCCCAACTCTTAAGCGGACATTCCGGAAAATTTACTGATTTGTCTGTACAAGGAATACAACTTTCTGTACAAAAATGTATGAGAATCATTGAACCAATCTTTAAAATGATAAACAATACTTAGTAAAATATAGAATGCAGTGTCTAGAAATGTTAGAGGCCATTTGTGTTGAGGGGGCCGTGAAAGATAGACATAAGGACTTGTACATAATTTTACAACTTTGGCCCTCTATCTGCTGAAATTCTCGTAAGCAGACCCCCACCCGTAGGCAAACGCTTTACCCAGACCCGAGGGTATCGGCTTATGGGAGGTTCAACTGTATAGCAGTTTACCTATCAAAATATATTATGTGTATTGAATTTCGCTTATTTGAAAGTCGTATAATATCGATAGTTTGAGTGCAGTTATCAAGACATATTTCATCCATGATATTTACTCGAGCAAACTAAGTGGCTACTAATTGATTATATTTCCATTTTAATTCGTTTATACATCTTCAAATGCCATTGACTTGTCCCACCTTAACCCTTACAAAACGTTTATTGTGTACGGACACTGTGTAAAACACGAACTACTCAATGTGTTTGAATTCGGACAATGGATGAGAGTACTTACGGAAAGAGTAAAATTGTTCAGCATAACCTATGAAGAATTTCTTAATTTACTCAATCGGTTGCTTAGACAAGCCACCTTTATCCAGTATAAATAACGTTGCCAAGATAAATTCTATGGTGGATTAATGAGAGTAACTTGGTTGTACTACTAAAGGTTGGGTTCGATTCGTGCCCGACGGCACTTTTTTCCTCACAATAATTCTTCCTCCGTCACCCTATGAAAAAAGTCTCTGTTCATGTTTAAATAAGCTTTTATCACCTTGAGATATTTAGTCAAGGAACACTGTGGCGAAGTTTCAAGCGTTTGTGGTAAAAAATAGGCTTTTCATCAACACAAAAAAACACAAACATTGGTAAAAAAAATAAACTTCTCCAACTTCGTTGGTGGAGGTATAATAACATACATTAACTCTACATTCCATTTAATCCCTTTTCTGATACACAAACCACCTATAATAAAATTCAAATGTGCATATATGATATTAGAATATGGCTTTCACAAAATATGCTTAAATTGAGCCCATCGAAGACGGAATTTATTGTTTTTATTTCACGTTTTATTACACCAAATCCATCTTTTCCGCCTTTGTCCCTTGACTCAGTTGAAATAACACCTTCTTCCTCTGTTAAAAACTTAAGAGTTATTATGGATCAACTCTCCATGAACATATTAGCTCCATTTGTAAATCTGCCTTTTAATATCTTCGCAATATCAAAGGGTTTCGTCCTTATTTAAATTCGAAATCATCTGAAACTCTTGTTCACGCATTTATTTCTTCAAAACTTGATTATTGTAATTCTTTTTTAGTTGGTTTGCATTATGTTTCTATTTTAAGATTACTGATCATCCAATATTCTGCTGCACGTTTATGTTCCCTTACCAAGAGAATAGACCACATTACAACAATTTTCAAAGCTGCACTGGTTACTTTTGCGACAACGGATCACTTTTAAAATCCTTATTATTTGCTTTTTACTTAATTAAATCCAAACAACCATTATATCTTTCTAATCTTTTAAGTTTATACATGACCACCCGACGTCTTCGTTCTGAAAATCAATTTCTACTTTCTGTTCCTAATTACAAGACAAAAACCTATGGTAATAGAACTTTCTCCTTTGCTGCATCGTCCATGTGGAACAAACTACCTTTATCCTTAAAGCAGTCTGCAAACATTGAAATATTTAAGTCTAATCTAAAAACATAATTTAATTTTTAAATCAATCTCCCGAATGTACAAATGCGCTTTTGATCATTTATATTTATCTGGAATTAGCGCTTTATAAATGTTTTATATTATTATTATTATTATTATTATTATTATTATTATATGATAATCAACAAAACTGGATGCATCCATTTAATCTTCACGGATTTAATGGATCGTTCGGTGTTAATTATTGTTCTGTCCGTTTTGTCGGTCTTCATAATTGTAATCAACGATTCAGTGCGAGGCTGACGTAATTCCATTCTAGTTTTACTTCTTACTCTATATGAAGTAACCAGGTAAAATTAAACTGTTGAATTTAATTGAATTTAACTGTTCATTGTAGTTGCTACCAAACACATTTTTGTAAAACTTGTAATTTACATATCCAGATATCCTTAGAATATTTATGAGTAACCAGGAGATATTTTAAGTCCATTAATAGATCTATTTTATATGGCATAATCAACCCCATGGTCATCAAAAGGTAAGTAATGGTAGACCTGGTTAAAGTTTATATATTTTATATGTTTAGGAACGGGGATGTTTTCTACAGAGGTTTAAAGGGCAGGTTCACCCAAAAAAAAATTATCAGCCCTATTTGGAATTTTTTTCCTCTTGAGTCTCATGAAGTTAAAAATACAATAAAAATGAACGCTAGATGTTATCCTATTCTTGTACACACAAAATAGCAAAGTAGGTATTTTTGTATTATCATATAAAAATGGCTACTTTACACTACATAAAAACACGAACAATTTGGTTGAAACACGCAATAACAATGTTTTCTAGGTTTTTAGAATGACTGTTGATTTTTTACAATTTTGTTTGAAACACCCCACTTTCAGACAATTTGTATGCAAAAGAATAGGGATTCTGTCTTGAACAGACACTTAGCAATTTCGCCTATTTCACTAATAACTAGGCCCATGATACAAATGAATAGTAAATATTCAGAAACAGGGCTAAATATACTTTTTATGATAAACTAAAACATAAGGAAGGTATTTTTTTTTTGGTGAACCTGTCCTTTAACTTAGTTTTGCAACATGTTTTCTTTTATTCCTCTGCCCAGTCTGGAATAGTCGCGATTTTTGAGTGTTTGCAAGAATCGTATATCAATAAAATACTCGGCTTATATTTGAATTTGTCCTGAAATATAATTTTGCCTATTGTTATATTTCTTGGTTTTAGTTACTATGTAACAACTTTGAACAGAAACTTTATTATGGGATATTTTGTAATTTTAATGGGTGGTCATGTTTACATAGCACTTAACAACAATTCGGTATTCTCCAATCTGTATTTATGACACTGGTCTGTGACCTTATAGAAAAAGAAATGAATTCTAAGATATTAGGTCCACACCACGCGAATCAAGCTCCAGAACATTACTCCATGTCGTTTTTGTTGTTAGCGATCACTTTGAAAGCGTCCACCGTCGCTAATTTTTAACGGAAATGTAGAAGATTATATTCACAGAAACGATTATTTCTAAAAAACGTTTATGCCCCGCCTTTTAGGTTAAATCTCGGCGTACCCCTACTACAAGACAAAGTAGGTTTTTAGTAGGACCCTTGAGAACTGTTTCTCCTGCAATTTTTATTCCTTTCTTACAATTTTCGGAATAATGTAATAAATTTTACCAGCGAGTCGGGAAGATATGAAAGTTTAAAAAAAAACCGAAAAAATGACGAGTCTGATTTTTAAGATTTTGGTTAGGTCTGGATGGTTGAGACACAATAGTAGTGATAATACAATACACTTAGTAGAGTGGCATTTAGCTCAGTTGGTTTAACTGGTGGATGGTTTGATTCAACACCACGCTACTCTCCTTGTGTTTCAGCAGGAGGGTAGAAATACAAGCTACTAGTGCACCGTCTTTCGGATCAGACGTCAATCCGTTGGTTCCGTGTACAATATGGCTCATGTGCACGTCAAAGAACACAGTGCACTCCTCGGAAAAGAGTAGGGGATTGTCTCCCGGTCTACTGCCAAATCACCACCAGAAGGCCCCACTGGAAATAAGTCCACTTCTCCAACACTAATTCTGATTTTCAATTAACATTCTAGTCTGTATTCACAATGAAAACATAGCTTCAAAACACACGTTCCGATGATCCTCTCAGTTTTCATCAGAAGAGAACGTACACTGCACCCGTCTTACACGTCAAACAAGTGTCATCTTAAAAAGGTGTCTAACTCTAGTATCAGGGAAACTCTTCCGCCAGTTTTTTTTTTCTGAAACAAGATGGTTTTTGACAAGGAACAACATGTTTCACAGAAAAGGCTTCGAGAAAGATAAACTTTGTGAAGGCATTTCAGAAGAAATAAAGGTTCCGTTAAGATTGTGATCAGAAAGTTGGAAAAGAACAGGTTCCTTGGAAAGAAGGTTGGGCAGTGAACGACAGAAACTATTTACTCGGAAGAAGAATCTTCAGTACTGTATGTGGAAGAAGCCAATTGTTCCCAGGAGGACAATCCCATAACGCATCACAGAGACCAACTGAGAAGAACCTTTGAGTACTTGGGACTGATGATATAAAACAGTGACGGATTTAAGGGGAATTAACAGACTAAAGACCCTCTTCCTCCCCTCCAAATAAGTTGACCATAATTGTTTTAAAGAGAATGAGGATGGAGTACTGTAATAAAAATAAATGCACAGCTGTTGTAGGCCCACATTATAAGGACTCAGAGGCACAGGAAGTCGGACCTGCTCTATTGCAAGCAATTGCTATTGTTAAATGTATATTTTATAAAAATCCTTACTTTTTAAGTTATGAAATTGTAAATTTAAACCATATCGTTGTAATACTGTATTTTATTCATTTTATACTGTATTTTATTCCTATCATACTGTATTTTATTCATATCATACTTTATTTCATTCATATCTGCCAATAAAGAGGATATTGAATGGTTGAATCTTGAATCTTATAAAAAAAATTGTTTAGTGTTTCCTTGGTTTGATTTTTCTGTTTTTAATTTCATAATTTTTAATGTCTGGGCACGGTTTTGTAACCATCCTTAAAATCCGTTCTTTGTGGAGATCTTGCAGTATCTTGTACTCGTTTGGTATGTCGTGTCCTATTTCAAACTCTCCAACACTAAGGTTCGTATAATAGTTATACGTTAATCTGCTGCCATCTTCTGTCTGACCAAATGGGTAGAAGCCATACAGAGACACTCGTTGACACATTGTAGAAGCAAGAGAATACATGAATAAACCAGATGATGGATATTTGGTTGTATTCCAGATTCTATAGAAAGTATTAAATGGAAGACAGAAGAAAATGAAGTAAAACCAAAAATATAAAACAAGTGATAATTAGTGACAGTTGTTATGTAATTTATTCAGTATTCTTTATTTTGTGAGCTATTTTATTATTATGCAAATATACCTTGCCTTGAGACGTTTTAGTTAAATCTATGGGAACTGAATAACTATTTGGAGGCACCGCAGTCCATAGTTTAAATCAGAAACTTGAGAATTAGGAAATGTACATTTGTTTTATATTCTACATCAAACATTTTAAAGTCGAATGGATTAGGCTTGGTCTACTTTTTCCATAAACTCTATTGAGGAGCGCCCGACTTCACCACCGGCGTAAAATTAGGCATTTGAAACTTTGAAAATCTTCAAAATTTACTCCAAAATCTCCATAGAATTCTCGGAAAAGGACCTTCCATATTTTATTTGATTTTGGGTGTTTGTATTGTCGACTGAATTGATAAATTCATCGTCGTCAATTAACTAAGTAGTAACGCTGTTACTGCTGTCGGCTGCCATCTTGAGAAGTTGTTAACGCCACAATTATCAGTGACGTAACTTTGCGAAATCGTATACTATATCGCGAAGTGACACCATAAAAGTGACGTCACTTTGCAAAATAGAATACTATTTCGTAAAGTGATGTCATCATGCTAGAATAGTAGAAACATTTTAATCACGTGGCGCCCTTTCAACCAAACAGTGCAGTTTAAATGTTTGATGTAGAATATAAATTCCATTGTTCATATTTTCTGATTTTTGTTGATCATTTTGCCAATGAGAATCCTAGATCGAATTTGTTTGCCTAACTCTGGCGTAAAATGTACCGAATACTCAGTACAATTAAGAATACTTTGTTGTTCTGGGGTTGGACTGGAAACCACGTTTCCGGATTACTAGTTTCAGATCTATAATACACCGAGCTTGCAATTGGAATTATACCTGCCAACACTTGTAATGTCAAAAGCGGTAGGATTCCAGAACAGATCTAGATTACGCCGAAGGAAGACCAACTGACTTTTTAGCTTTTTCGGCGTTGAATTCCGGGTTGAATTGTCCGTTTTTGTTCCATATTCTATTTTTGGTTTTCATATACATTCTAAGTAAGTTTTTACTGTGGATTTAAAGTATTGATTGATCTTTCTATGAAAGCGGTGGGAATGGCATAGCAAAGCGGTAGGAAGTCAAAAAAGCGGTATCAAATCTTCGGTAGAGTTGTGGGGCATAATTACCTAAACTTTACCAAAATGATCGGCTACTACCGTACTTGTTCATGGATGTTCAACTCTTAATTAATAATGGTAGTCTATATTGACCAAACTTACTTCTGAACAATCTCTCCAATCGGTTCGGATGGGTGCAGAATTGTTGTATTCACGCACGCGTGGATTGCAGACGACAATTTCAAATCTACCGTTGTATACTTTGAAAACCATAGGTACGACTTGTCCAACATACCAAGAGTTCGTAAAGACTCCGAACAATCTGGTGTAGGGATCACCGAATCATCTGGTATAAAAATCTCCAGACACTTTACAAGTTGTCGAGTTCCTTGGCCGTTCAAGGCCATAAAATTTACTTTACTTCCAACATCTACCATGTAGCCATTAATTGGCGCCATATTTATGCGGAATACGAAGTCGTGCGCGTCAATTTCATCACCGCATCGGCTGTTAAGCAGAACGCCTCCATTTCCTACAATAGCACAGTTATCAGCAGCTATAATTTCTACTTTTCTCGGTGATTTTCTAGTCCTGTATAATTTGCCATTAATCTGTTTGATCATTTCTATAGAGTTAGATAGTGTTCTTTTCCAAGACATCCCATTTGCAATCACATTTTTTCTGGAAATAAAATGGTATGATCGTTATTCCTAAAAAAAAGCTTATATTTTCTTTTAATTTTTTTTTTGTGGCTTTTAAATACCGTAGTCATCCTTCAATTTTGGTTTTCTGTGATGGTTGATGAGGCATTTGGTAACTTTATTAGTTATATCTTGGTCCTTTGATTTAACTTAATCCATTAATCCATTTGTGTACATTTTATCTATTACGCCTGGTACCACAAAGGGTCCTGTACCAATGGGGTGACTAACAGATATTACTGAGATAAAATCTAATTTTTTTAACAAATTACATCTAATGAAAACCAACTGGAAAATGAACCAACAGACTGACTGACTGACTGACTAACTACTAACCAATTAACAGCTGTCAGACAATAAGAAACTGTCTGCTGAATAAATTTGAAACCAATGTGGCTTGAACTATATTTAAAAAGAAAAGGGACAAACTAACCAACGAAAATAGTCAACAAACATTACCTAAAATGTCCGACAGACATTATCATAAAAGTGAAAAAATGGCAAGCCAATTAAACTATATATTTATTTCATCTTGAAAGAATAGCTTATTCAATGAAAGTGATATCGACCGCAGTTGGATGGCTGACCAACCAATTAACCAATGCGATCACCGAAAACGTACTACGGAACTGCCTGCTAAATTAGACAATTATAACCTGAAGAAATAACAAGTTAAACGTACTAAAAAAGCAACCAACCTGTCAACAGAGTGAAGTATCTAGAGATGCTTCAGCGCATCTAAAAATTGAATGTTTAGTCCGTACGTTCTGTGAAATTACAATCGATTTAGTGGTCAAGCTGTTCAGTTCAGTTCAGTTCAGTTAACATTTATTGACCATTACACATGTATAACAAATAATACAAGAACAACAAGAAAA